>JABFPJ010003194.1:0-16825 GCA_022817425.1 Gryon sp. ZL-2020 | reverse complement strand
ACATTTTCCAAAAAAAAAAATATTGTTAAAACACAGATTCTGTAATGATGAAAATTTAAACTTTTAACTAAATAACATTAAAGTAAACAAAATTACAAACTTCTTTTTTATAATATAATTAATTACATAAATAATAATAAACAATTAAATATGCATGCGAAATTAGACCATTTCAGAAGCATAATATTATACTAACTTAAATTTCTCTTCGTTATCTAATCATATTCAATTAAGAAAATCATCATGCGTCAACTTTAATGTTTCTTTAAAAAGTTTATTTACTTTAAAAATATACATTGAAAATGTGTTCTTCTCAAAACTTTTAAAACTAATTAACCACATTAAGTATAAACTAATTCCGAATTAATTACTCCTAAAATCGAGAGAAACGAACTGTTTTATGAGTCATGTTCAAATTATATTGAATCTAAAAATGTCGGCTTGAATAAATACAAAGTTGCATTAATTAATCATAACTTTTTTTTGCATAAACAATTAACAATCACCATCAGAGTGTTGGAACAGTTAAATTGAAACAAATGACTACGTGTTCTTGCAATTTGAAACAATGTTATTACCCTTTTAACTGTATTTGCGACACTTACATTTTCTCTAATGATCCCCTCAAATTGTTGAAGAACATTGCGTATTTTGTGCTTGTCTTCATTATATTTTCACATATTTCAAAATCGTCATTCAAAAATATGTGTCAAATACCTACTCTACATGGATTCTCATTTGATTGAAATAATTCGTAAGCTTTTTGCATGAAACTCATCTTCGGGAATAGTGTATAAAAAGATTTTAAATAATGCTTTTTAACAAATAAATAAAATATTTCGCACAATTTTAGTTGCAAAAGTTTTGTTTTGCAAAGTTTTTTTTGCAAAAGTTGTTCAAACTCAATAAATTTCCAATACATTTTTGATTGAAAAGTTTCATTGAGTGAAATTATGTATTAAAAATCTATTTATAAAAGTGAATATTATTGAATGAAATAAAATCGCTGGTCGCAGTTTTTTTTTTTTTTTTTTTTTTTTTTTTATAAAAATGTTGAGTTATAAGAAAGAAATATAATTTTATAAGAAATAAATATATAAATTCTTCAAGCAGCAGTCACTAATAGATACCAAGAAGTGTGTTATAAATCAATAAGCATTGCTTAAATTATCATCACATCTCTTAATTCAATACTACAAGCCATTCGTTTGCTTTCAATTTAAATTAATAAAGTAGATTCTTCAATCAAAAGAACACCAAAACCCTACTAACTAAAATGCATCCCAAGAAGAATGACCACAAACGGTCTATTTATGGACGCAAACTGACGTTTATCTCTTATTAAATGTAACTCATAATAACGTTTCTAGTTAAACGTATATTTTTACAACTCCCATTATACCACAATATTAATGTAATTAAATATGCCTATTTCAAATAAAATATTCATTTAATTAAATGTACATTCCATATTTGCATATAATATTTCAATGCGGATTTCTTTAAGTTAAACAAACTCAATTTAAGAATTTTATTACAAAATATCGATTGTTATAGAAATGTATAATTTATTATTTTTAATAATCTTTCATTAATTTTAAAAAATTAATTTTCAAAGTAGTTGAACAACAAAAAAAACAAAATTAATCAAAAACTGATCATTTAACATGGCCGCTTGTGAAGAGGTTATGTTAAAAAATATAGATTTTTTCACAAAATTACATGAAAATATATGTGATTTTAAAGAATTCAATCATTCATTCAAAAAATGTTCGATCCAAACAAAAAAAAAAGGATATTTTACTTTTAATTTAACACCACAATTAAAGTTCCATCTATAAAAGCGAAGTAGCATGTGTACTACGTGATTCAAGAAATATCCATTGTTAACAAAAAATGTTAATATTTTATTCAAATAATATTAAAAACAGTTAAATTTGGCTCTACACATGAAAACAATACCTTACTTTCAAATTGAAGCTAATTTAACGAGATTTTGAATTATTTTCATATTTAGTCGCTAACTTGACTGGTATAACAACTTTAATAAGTCCTATTGTTTGGAATTACAGTATTTACAATACCGCGCAAAAATGAAGATTTTTTCGAGCGTACGGGAATGTTTGTGACAAAGAGAAGCACATTTAATGGAAAACGTACAATCAAATTAAGCTGCAAAAATATATACGAATAATCCGACTACGTTGGCTTCGATTCACATGAAAATGCACTTTGAACCATCGCGATTTGCAACGGCAGCTGTTATGTGTACACAATATACCCATTTTTGCGTAAAAACTTATGAAAATGTTCAGCAATATTTCCCATTCTTTTTTGAAGATAAATCTTATTGTTTATTATTGTTTAAGGAAATACGTTTATAATATAAATAAGATATATATATAAATATAAATATATATATATGTAAATAAGATATATATAATAATATACACGTTTTAAATATAATAACTGAATATTGATTTATATACTTAAAATTATCTTTCAATTCTTCAAACCGACAAAAAATTTAATTAAAACGAATAAAATTGCAAAATAGCATTTTTCTATGGCTACAATTTAATTTGGTTTTAGCGAATTACTCAAGTGAAAAACACATCTCCGTTAAAACACAATTAAAAGAATTTGTTTTCTGCGGCATGTATTTACTTTGTGCAAATTTCTAATGGAAAAATATTGCTCTCTTTTTATTATTTGCTGTAATCTTGTGAACATATTTTTGGTCCGAATTTCAATTATATAACATCAAAAACTTGTCAAAAATATTAAATTTAAGCACGAAGTTACAATTATCGTTTCACCTTTGATGTTTATAGTTTCTCACGACTCATGTTTATGTAACGTTGAACGTATTCTTTTAGTCTGGAATCACGTCTACTTGAAACTTAAATTGTCGAAAAAAAGTGTTACTAACCGAAACACCGAAATTCATCTTAAAAATAAATAGTCGTAAATTTTTAACTTTGACGGTTTCCATCTAATGGAAATACGTCCGTCGTTGTTATATGGGGAATTTTAAATGTGTTTCGCGAAATTTATAAAAAAAACAAATAAAAATAAAAATATATTTTATTACAAAATAATATGACTCAATTTTTTTGGTTAATTGATCAATTTACTATTAATTTATAATATTTAAATAGTTAGTAATATAATTGGTGATATTTATTTGTACTTAAATTTGAATAGCTCAAAAAACAAACAGCAAATGAAAATGATTTTTTAAAACGACTTTCAAAAATCGTAAAATTTAATCAATTCGATTTTTTTTATTAAAAATATAAGAATATTTTTAGCGATATTTTTTTTAAATCAGAAATGTAATTTATTAGTTTCGTTTCTAAAATGTTATATCCAAAAATCAAATTAAATTATATCAATAATTTCATCCCCCAATTGTTTCTTTAATTCAATTTATTCAAAAAATTTAAAAACTGATAATTAAAAAAAAATTTATTTAAAATCTTTAAAAAATTTAATTTTCAATTTAAAATCTTTAAAAAATTAAAAAAAATATTTTTAAAAACTTTAAAAATAGATAAAACTTAACAAACATTTGAGAACAAAATGATAAATAAACGCAATAAGAAAACCGACTGAAAATTGGGCAATTTTTGTGACCAAATATTGGTCAATTTTCACGATGCGTGTTTGCAGGGGTTACACCAAACATCGTAAAATATCGAATAGCTTGTATTTTTCTCCATACAACGAACTTAAATTTTCGACGCACAGTCGCATATTCTAAATTTAGTGTAGTCGTTCGATTACCGCGTACGCATATATATGTATTTAAATAAACACACACACATGCCCAGCAGTTAAGCTGGAACAATGTCCCTGATTCATTGTAACGATCGAGTTAAAACAATAATGCAGAGAAATTATTGGACGCCACGGCATTTAATTATGTCAACATTCCTTCGCGGGTAGTGATAAAAAAGGCATTACTTCAATCACCAATCAGAATTCATTGTGCGGCCATTTTTCGGCAAATACACTTAACGGGTCAATTTGGTGATGTCATTTGGACTATGCCAAAAAAAAAAAAAAAAAAGACGCCGTTCTTATTCATGCATTTGAGTTTGCGTCAAAAGGCTCTAAACTCTTTTGATGCGATCTAAAAATACGTTGGTAAACAAAACGCGCCTCTCCGGAAAGAGATCTGCGTTTGACCGAAATTACATTTGCACATAAGTTTGTTTAACTGACGCGATTTTCAAGTCAATCAAATAATCCGATCGTTTATAAGAGAGCGCTTCTTTAAGCGATTGTTGAATTGTTCGACAATTTGATGCATCTTCGCTCGTTTATATGCATTGAATGGCCCTTTACAATCATTATAATAAAATGTATTTTGTGACTTATTTCGTGAATGTCATGAGCAAAACGTGAACTTCGATATATAAATACGAATTTATATTTATCTTTTTAATATTTGATGATTGTGTTTAATATGATGAAAATAACACGCGATGACAACAAGGAACGTCGTTATATATCTAAAATTAATATAATGAATGAAAAAAAATTACAACAACAAAAATTAAAGTTAAATTTCAGTGAAATTGGAAATAATATAAATGTATCAAATAGAAAGCTTTAACAACTTAAGTCTTATTAAATTGAAATTATTTCATAATTTAAGAAACGTGATATTTAATAATGCATTAACAAATTGGAAACTGCATATAGTAATAAGATATTAATCATTTTTTGATAATATTACACGTTATTTATTATGCATATTTTGAACGGAAAATGTTTCAATATACTTTTTATTGATATTTTGTAAAATCATATTACTTTATATAATCCGCAGAAAATATACAATACAACGCGTTTCTGGTTTGAAATTGTAAAGGTAAGTTAAAGGAAGAAGTTTTATATAGAAAAAAATATTGAACGGTTTACGTTTACTGTACGTTGTGGGGTAAACCTTACAATTTGTATAATGAAAAAATGGAAAAATAAAATTTTGTTTAATACAATTTAAGAAAAATAATTTGTTAATAAAAATTGCAAAAAATGTTTTTCGATTAAAATTAAAAAGAAAAATTTTGTTAAATAAACATTGAAACAAAAATTGTTTAATAAAATTGAAAAAACGAATTTGTTAATAAAAATTGAAAAGAAAAATGTTGTTAAATAAAAATTGAAACAAAAATAGTTTAATAAAATTGAAGGAAAAAAATGTGTGAATAAAAATCAAAAAAACATCTTTTTCAATAAAAACTGCAAAATAAATGTTGTTAATAAAAATTGAAAGAAAAAACAAACGTTCTTTCGAATGAAAAGACAAAAAAGTTATTTTGAAAAGAAACCCAATACTGCGATAACACACAGTATCTTTTATTATTTCGCGATAAATGTAACAGGATAACTTTTTCAGCTCAAATATATCAAGTTTTTTTTCCACTACAAACAATACTGTTATAATCCCTTTGTCGTTAATCTCTCATCAGAATAACTTAATTATACCCATTTGCGACTATTTCACAAACACGCAAGTCCTTTTTTCATACTCAATAAACCGGTCAATAAATATCATTCAAACACCTTCAATAACCAATACACTTCGACGACATCGTACGATACATCACCAATACAACGTCAATCTATTTTATTGGAGCCTCCAAGTTAGAACGAACTACTTGTGGATTTTTGAGGTTATTTCGTGGAGCAGATTCGGCGTCGTAAAATTGGCCCGATGTAAAATCGTCAATTCCGCAAAACTGTCTCGTCAAATGGCATACGATCAAAGTCGCCATGCGATCATTATTTTTGGATTACATTATTGACTATTCAGTAAACAAAATCGAAATAAACTATCAGCTGATCTTAAACAGCAACAAAAGACTTATACCGGACAGAAACAAAAAGAACAAAAAGAACACCGATGATGCAACGTTGGTCCCACGTATTTTTCCAACGACATCGTTTAGTTCGATTATGATCGAAGTTTGAATGAACGTCGATTTGCTAACGACTATGTCCAACTCACCATACTCATAATAATAATCCGATTTGGGCGAGGAATTGTGAAACTTGACATTGTTGTGACTAGTTGGCGTGACTTTGAAACGGTCCATTGCACTTGAATAATCTCAACGCCGGGAAAAAGTCTTGTAATTTTTATCTTCTTTTCTTTTTTTTTTTTTTATTTCAAAAATGCAAATTCAAAATGAAAAAGTTGAATGAAATGAATGAGAATTGAAGAAAAGGTGCGTTGATAATCAAATTTGAAATGCGGAAAGCACGCTGAGGCGACCGATCAACAGACCTTTTTCAAGTCATTGAAAAAGATACAAAACAAGACGCGGACCCGCGCCGTTTTGCTTCGGCCGTTGTGTACTGGCTATAAGTAGCTACTGTTAATACTCGTCGCCTTTCCATTAGGCCTGCAGCAGCTTCTAACTCCGAAACGTTGCTGCTTACGTTTATTCATGATAGCCCAACGACTCGCTGCAAGCAATGACGAATCATCGTCATCGTCCGTCTGCTCGATATATAGTTGTCGCATTAATGGGCTTGCATTGTGTTACGACTACACGCGCGTCGGTAGTATATACACTAAGAAAAATAAAAGTCAGATAAAAAGTGTGTTTTATAATAAACATACACGGAAGCAATTAAATTTAGACTAATTTACTACACTGACAATCATAAAACCTGAAAATGTACAATTTTCAATTGAATTATTACTGTTTTTAATAGCATTCTGAATACATCGGCAAAAAATCATCAAATTTTACTGTTAAAAACGATAATTTATGAAGAAAATAACGTAAATATTTACTAAAATAACTTTCATTTTTACTGTTTTTCACAGCAAAATTAATGATTTTTTGCCGATGGATTCAGAATGCTATTAAAAAGAGTAAACATTCAAGATCTATGATTGTCAGTGTATGTAAAATCGCAAAAGACCTATAATTTCGTTTCGATTTACTATTCTGATTTTTAATATGAAAAATACTGTGTAACGTAGTAAAAGTTAAGGTCTTAAGTTTACATTTTAGAGTGTAAATAGTCATTTTTATATTTATATTTACAAAAGTATAGGTCTTTGCGATTTTACATAGTAAGTTCTAAATTTATTTTACTCCGTGTAAGAAATACTTGTTGAAACCAAAACATTACAATTTTTTCTGATAAAAATAGCCGTTTTTATGAAAATAGTTGTCGAATTTGTCAAACTTTTTATCTTTAAGAAAAGATAAAAAGATGAAATTGCGTAATTTTCAATGAAATTTTGAGTTATTTTTTACAAAATCTACTTTCAATCAATAAAATTGATTTTTAATAAATTTTTTAATACAATTTTTATTTTATTAAAGAATAAAAACTTAAATAAAGACTTTTTTATTTTTAAAAACTTTTTTTTTCGAGTTTCTAACAAACTAAGGATATAATTGTCAAAACCAAAAAATGTCCATCTTTTTTAATAAGAATATTTGTTTTCATGAAAATACTTCTCAAATTTGTAAAATTTTGGAACATCTTTTTGGAACTTTTACCATAAAAGATGGTAATTTTTTGGTTTCGACAATCACATCCGTGGTGTGTTAGAAAGATGATAATTTTTATATGATTATTTCTAACGATATCATAAATATAATCAAATATATTGTACTCGCTCGTACATCGAAATACTTATTTGTATTCATTTTGTGTTTCCGCAGGCTCGTGAACACATTTGCAATTTCACTTCAAAATGCGAACGATTGCCTATTCATGTGTTTGCAACCAAAAATTTGTATGCACTTTTTAACATGATTTTTTTTTGTTCAAATTGTTGTTTTCAGTTTCGAACTCAAAAGTATCTTTGATTCGATAGTCAAAGAACATGTTCGATTGATAATTCCTCGATTTCGACTTTTATTTTTATTATACATTTGTTACATATTTTGGTTGGATAGGCAAACACTATTGTCAAAATGTCAGAGTCATATTTTCTTGTAAAGCTGCAAAAAATGTGTACTTGTTATCATAATTCAACTTAGGATTATAGAAATGCTCGGTCACATAGAAATTACTCTCAAATCAATAAACAATACTTTTATGTCAAGCTGACGTCATAACTTTCTTTAACTAAAAATACTCATTTTTCTGTATTTTTCAACATATATAAACATATAATTTATATGAAATATATATAAATATATAAAATCAAACAATTTTAATATAAACATTTTGTAATCATCTTTGTCTTTATAAAAGTAGATAATACTAATTATACACATATTATAATTGTTAATAAAACATATTTTCATATAAACAGTTTTGAAAAGTGAAATCGCAATTTGTTTACGATTTAAATAAAATTATAATATATAATATGCATGTAAATTCTTAAGCGTGACGAAATTGATTAGTATGCACTAATTTTGAATCTAGTACAGATTTGTTTCGCGATTAATTGACAATGTAATTTGACACTCTGATCTATCGACTACATCTAAATAGCTTAAATTTGTCTTTGACGTCATTTAGCATGACATTTCAAGTTCAAAAATCCTTTTTTTTAACAACTTGTGCAAATAGTTGTATATGTTCCAACAATTTACCATTTACAAAGTAATCAAATCCTTAAACTTTCATTTTTTACATAACATAACATGTTTGGACGCTCCAATTTTTTTAACTTTTTTTATATATATTAAATTGAACTTTTTTCGTATAAATGGATAAAAGCAAAATTGCCATTTTTAGAGATGAAACTAAAAATTTGCTCAAAATAAAATAAAATAAATTTTTTTATTTTTCTAAATAATCATCTCTTAAATTGTAATAATATTAGTATTTATGTTTTTTATATTATTCTGATATAATGATTTTTTAATAATAGTAATTATACATTTTTTGGATAATGCAATATCAAGTGTCAGATAATAAAAAAATTAATTAACGAGCTTGTTTAAATGCCATCGATTATACCTCAAATTAAAAAATAATATATATTTTGTTTATTTTTATCATTATCAATTAAGAGCAAAAATAAATAAAAGCATTATCAAATGCTTTTATTTATATTCTGTCATAATATCTCCAAATCTGAGATTTATTAATTTGCTTTCATTCATTTTGAAATTAAACGGTATATTACTTGAAATTAATTAATTCTCATTTATTCGAGAAATGAATACAAAAATCGTACTCGGAAATAGAATTGATAAGATAATGGAGTTCGGAAATGAGAAACATCTGCAAAAAATTACACTCGCGGTAATGTTACAATTGTAAATACAAATATCAGATTCATTAATATACATTGCATAATTTTAGATAATATCATTTATAATTCCAAAGAAAATTGGATCAATTTTTCAAGATTAATTATTAAAATTGTTAAGAAACAAAAAGTTTATAAAAAATGGCAATTTTTACATTTTCCATGAATTGATACTTTTTTTATTATTTTTCGGATGAATTATATTAATTGAACAAATAAATAGTTACTTAGACCAAAAGTCAACCAATGTCAATATTTCTTCGCAAAGATTTATCTAACTTTCCGATTCTTTTCTACAATAAATCGCTTCAAAGTATCCAAACTCTTTTCATTAATCTGAGTTCAGTCAATGGTTCTCATAGATATTTTCCTTGCACTTTATAAATTGTATTAAAATACGTATACGTAGCTTTGTGATTTATTTTTTCGATTTCTTAATCGATATCCTAATAATATAATTTCCAGCCCAAAATATATATAAATATATATATATGCAAATTCAAATAATACCCGTCATTATATGTATATGACATAAAAATCAATATTTGCTATTATATATACATTATTCATAAACACACAAATATTTTGATTTGAATACGTAATTCACATCCCATATGTACGTATTTTATTGACAACATTTTGTCTAAACAACTATTACGCTGTAAAAGTTACATTTAGTTTAATATAATTTTAAAATGTTATATAATGTTGTATAAATATATATCGAGTTCGCTTCGTATAATCTTATATAGTCTTGTTAAAAAGTTAGATTTAAAAATTAGCAGACTTTGTTATTTAAGACGATACTTGAGGAATTACTTTTTTAAAGTTCGTTCTGTGAGAGCACAATCTTTAGTTCTCTAAGTTTCGATCAGCAATAAGAAAACTGAATAATAAGATTAAGGAAAATGAATAGCGACAAGAAATGTATGTATGTAAGTTACATTTTTTTTTTCTGACACCTTTTAGAAGATAAAGAGGATAAAGGTCATATTTAAGTCACCATTTGTAATTCTTATCCTTGTTCTGAAATCGCGTAATTTTGTTCCAAGCTTCAGCGTCAAGTTTGCTGCCTGTCATAAGGGGCTACAATATGACACAATAATAATGTAATACACCTTATTTTTTTAAAATTATGTTCATCATTAATTTTACTTTATTCTTGGTAAATAAGTCATTTTTTGTATTACTTTTATTAACGCGTACGGAATATATACATATATATAAATTTTCGAGTTTTATACCAAACTCGAAATATATAAAAAATTATATATGATGTTTATGAAAAATATATATAATGTATATATAAATTGCGATAATATAGCACATATTTAGAAAATAAAATTATATTTTATATTTATAACTTTTTGTGATGATGCATAAAATATTTTATTAAAAACTTAATAACAGTAAGATTTGTTTATTCAGAAAATTTTTTTGGTTTCATTGTAACAGATCATCACGATGCATCATATAAAGCAATAGTTTTCAATAGTGTTCATTGTACGCTTCTCTTTGATTGATTGACACAATTGTGCGCCTTTGACTTTTCTTGCCATTCAGGTGTTAAACGTCGCTTGTTGCAAACTTTAAAATTAAGCAAAGCCAATTAAAGTAGAAAATACTTGTTTTAATTAATATTTTTGAAGTATTTGTATTCAACATAAATATCAAAAATATTGTTTATGCAAAACAATATTAATTATAAAAAAAAATGAACAAAGCATTATAAAATTAAATTTATATTTTGCAGTCCAATGGATTCATAATATTTCAATTTTCACATCGCGAATTGTCATTTGACAAACGATGATTTATTTGGCCATAAATTTATTTAAAGTATTCCCATGGGCTATAAATTTTAACGACTTTCTCTTGAGCGATATAAATATCAATATAAATGACAGAGGCATTTTTCGATTGGCACAATTGTGCAACATAAACGCAAAATAACACAAACATTTTGTGAGCTTTGAATAGCGTTACGTAATTAAACCAAATTTTTTATTATTTGCTCCAACTTCTAATGAAATCCTTCTGCAGTTTCCGTATTTACGGTTGGATACCTCTAGATTCAACATTACTACGACTTTCGCTTGAATAGTAGTCGTAATGACGCACTCATTATAAAGCGAACCCCTTTTATTACTAAAAGGGCTGAAAACATTATGAAAACGTGGCATTCAATAATAAAAATATTTACTTATTTATTATTCCCTTTCTCCGTTTTACAAATAAAAATATTGTTTTTATTATAATACAATTCTATATACAGGGGAAAAATTAAATACTAATTCAATGTGATAGAACGTGCTAAATTTACATTATGGAGAACACAAATGAAAAGATACGGTAGTGACTTTGGTCAAGTATACAAACAAATCATCGCTTTTTGTTTACATATTTTGTAAAAACACAGAAAGATGTCAACAAACTCACTTTAAACGTGCCAATGTTTACGTAGCGCTGTCCTTGTCAAAGTTAATCTAGTCTTGTGCTGTATATTGTAAATACTTTAATTCCAAACAATAGGGCATTTTAAAATTGTTATACGCAAATGGTGGCGCGTTTTGACATTACTACGTGGGCCCTCAGCGTGTTGTTTACATATGATCATATATAAATTATGAAAGTAATTGACTTTTTATTATTCTAAAATGGAAAATTTGTATTCTTTTCCAAATAGATTGTGGGAAATTGAAAGAAAAAGGAATAAATATTGATACATATATAACAATAATATAAATAAACTTACAAATAAGATTTGGATTTAAGAGAAATGTAAAAATAAGATCAATAGAATTGTTATTTTAATATTAATTTAAGTACATGAAATACAAAAATATATTTTTCATGGTAATTCTTGTTTAATTATTCTGAATCAAACTTGTAATATATTGCTTTTCTTATTATATTTGTACATTTTTACTTCTTAAATTAAATTTAATTTTCTATTATTAATTTATCATTTATTTGAATTTTTAATAAACACAAAATTAATTATTTATTTTTATATTTATTAAAGTATTATATTTTAATAGTATTACTATAGAAGAAAAATATCTTATGTAAAACTAATGAGTGCAAAAATGATAAAAAATATTCGCGTCCTACTTCCGTAATATACACCAGAGCTAATTTGACATTTTCATTGAAATAATATGAATCTAATTTAAATACACTAATTTTTCTTTTCCTATATAATTATCACGTATATGATGTAATTTCGTTATCATTAATGAATAATAATTACGTTTGTTTGGTGCATACTAAATACGTTCCTCGAACTTAGGCTTATCGATTATTATTGCAGGAGTGACTTGTCAACACGAGACAAAGTTTATCTACCGTAGACGATGTATTTGAATTTGAAGTCATTTTATTCATTTGTTTAGACAAATCTTGTCAATTGTGGATAAATCTTATAAAACAATTAAAGGTGATGAATGGATAAACATTAACCATTTTCATACTATTTAGTCGGTCTTTATTATAAAAGTAAAGTTCTTATATTTTTACATATTTGATAAACATTTAATATTTAAAAAATGTTTTTGTTTATCATTTTTAGTTTAATTAAACAACTGTTTCACGTTATAAAATGAATATGGATTCCCAAAGTACATTTATTTTATATGGAATTCAAATAAAAAATAAATTTTTATTCATTCCATTTGATTTCATTTGAATTTCTAATATGTCAAAAATTATTTTCAAAAGTAAACATTTTTAATCTCGATGATAAACACAATAAAAATATAAAAATAACCATTAAGGTAATTATTAGAAACACTACAGTGCATCTAGTAAATGCAAAAATCTGATTTGACTATGATTTCAATATTTAAACTTATTTGAAATAAATTGCACATTATCTTGCATTATACTTTGGTTCTTTTCGTAGAAGTTGTTGAAATTGTCCTTTTATCAATTCCCATTGTGTGAAATAGCTGTCATCAAAACTAATGTTAAATTCCTCACAAGTTTCCTTAAATGCATCCAGACAGAGGGGCAAGTATGCATGATCCACTGTCGGTAGAAGATGGTGAAGAGTGTGAGATCCGTAATTCGTCAAGACTAAGAACAGCGAATCATCAATGACTCTTCTACCACGAACTGCATCGAGCTCTAAAAGACCCCAATCCATATTCTTCCTAAAAGTTATAGTGGAATTTCATGTAAATACGACTATTCCGAAATCAAATGTGCCTTAAGTATTTTAATTATTTTAATTAAACTTGGATTTCCATTCAAGGTATGCGAATTTTATTTAAATTAGTCATTTTTTGTCATATTTGATATTTTTTAAAAATACAGTATAACTTCTCTCTTGTTGCAATTTCATTTCTTCATTATAAAATTAAAGAATGCAAACATTTTTGTACAAATTTTTGTTTATGTTATGTTATGTTTATGTTATGAGAATGTGTTTTTGATTTGAATTCACTGCGCATGCGTCGTTTACTACGCAACTCTGTAGACGGTTCAATGAGAGAGATTATACTGTAATTGTATTGATAAAACGGAATCAAAATTACCTATAAATATCTCCATCATGAAAAATATCAGGATGATGGTGTGCTGCGTTAAGTCCAGTATATCCAAATCCAAAACTGCTGAGTAATATGATGATAACCCAAACTTTTAATGCAACGAATATAGATGGAGCAGTTAGTGACATTAAAAGAGGTAACAGAAATGGCACAAAGTCGCGAACTTCTAAATGTTGATTTTCATAAAAGATTAAATAAAATCTGAAACACGTAATTTTTTTAATGAATTTACAATAAACGAATGAGCAAAATAAATTGAGAATATGGCTATTACCTTTTCAAAAATTGTGCAATAAATATCAGAGACCAAACAAAGGGACTAATAAGAATACTAATGATATTGAAAATCATTGCTGGTTTATGTTCTCCAGGAAGCCAATATAAAAATGGCTCGAAGGCATAAATTTCCATATCCCAAATTGTATTAGTGTACATATGGTGGCTTAAAACATGAGATATTCGAAATTCTTTAGATGACCATAAACAGATGTCAAAGTAATACACACGAAAACTGTCCTTCATGTGTAAATAATTATGCGAAATATTGATTGTCCATAACAAACATAAAGCTGAAACATATCTTGTATTAATTTTATTATCGTTTTAATTTATATATATATATATATATATATATATGTTATAGGGATATAATAGGGATGTCATAGGGATGTCATAGGGATGTCATGAGGATGTCATAGGGATGTCATAGGGATGTCATAGGGATGTCATAGGGATGTCATAGGAATGTTATAGGAATGTCATAGGGATATTAAAGGGATATCGTAGGGATGTCATAGGGATGTCATAGGGACATTATAGATAAGTAAGTATGTCATAAGAAGTAACTCTGTTTTCGTCCGGGCGAAGCCGACATATTCAGTTAATATATATATATATATATATATAAATATTATTTACAAAATTATTACCAGCAGAAAAAATATGAATCCAATTCTGTGTATTAGCAGCTAAAATACTCAAAAGTAATGTCGAAAGAAATATCCCATCAACGATCCTATTAGTTATTCCTGCTGGTCGATGGTAATTTACATTTCTTAGTGCCTTTAATGCTCGCTTTTTAAACTTATAATAAAATCCATCTTCTTCAAAAGTTAACGAAGTTATTCTTGGACTCTTAGCATCTCGAACGAAAAATTTAGGCAACAACTTATACGCTTTGTCGCTTAGATGATGTGACTGAAAAATGTTTCATCAGTGTTTTCATAATGCATTTTTCAAATAACATTATTTCATTTTCACGGGTGATTGTCATATTGTAATTTATACATTTTTATTACTATACTATTACTGTACTATTACTATTATTATTATTATACAAAAATACCAAAGTAGGATATAGACTATAAAGGAAAAAATATATTTTGAAATATATGTAAGAAGTTATATATTTTGACATACATTTTTTTTTTTTTTTTGGAATCGATCCGACGTGTAAATGAATGTTTTTTTAAGACACTCTTAATCAAATATACACTCCTTACATAGATTCTATCGTAATTCAGGAAGTATTGACAGTTAAATAAAATTATTTTTGTCTATAAAACCGCAATACCTCAAATACTTCAGTGATATCAGTTCCACGTGTCAGTTCAAGCCATTCTTCACCTCCCGGGTGTGATTTGATAAAATCGTTTAAATCATAAAGTCCATTTCGAATTCTCCACAAGCCTTCAGCTCCATCATCACGTCGTCGACCATCCAAAAACCCTTTACCAGTTTTTAATTTATCATCCCGACCAGATGGGTAACCTAATCCTGGTACTGAACTGTACACTTTTGTCATTTTCGACAATTTGTTTGTATTTATTTTCTGGAGGAAACATTTATAATGTTGTTTATTAATAATCCCTAACAGAAGAAAATATATTTCAAAATATACTTAAAAATATATTTGTAAAATATATGTAAATATATATTTACATATAAAAAATTTATTTGAAATATATTTTCAAATAATATATTGTTATATGAATTATATTTTTATATATAAAATCTATCACACTTACTTAAAGTATATTATTTCTTTAATCGTTCAAATTAAATCTTTACACACATTTTTAGTAACCGAAATATATGTAAAACTAAATAAAATAAAAATTGCTTATCAGTTTCGCGTAATTTTAATATTTAATATTGAAATATTTATTAAATATTTATTCATTGACGAATGAGACTTCTTCCATCTTTGATTCGTTAAAATGCACTGACTTCAAACTGATATCAACAATTATATATATTTTAAAATGTATGTACAATTATCAAATGAATTATCTGCAAGAGGGAACACTAAACAAAAATACTCGCGGCGTAACGATTGATTCTGCATACTCGCTTAAATGTTCCAAAGAGATATCTTTGGTGACAGATAAGGTCAAAAAGTGTTGCATTAAGTAGAATTGTGCGCATAGTTTTGAAATAGCTTGAATATTTTCGATTTTTGACGTTATTAATGTTTGAAAAAATACATTCAAAATAGTCGCAGATAAAAATATGCTAAATGTGATAAAATTCTAGGTTTAAAACGTATATATGATATTCTAAGAAAATGCACAAACAAACGAATATGTTATATAATAAAAAGTCATGACATGTTGTAGATAAATTGAACATACTGATGCATGTTTCAGCGTTTTGATTATACATGAGTAGATTTTGGGTTTGTTCTGATTCAGTCATTTTTACACGTTTTTATAATTTATGAGACCCGAGTTCAAATCTCGTTGATGTTTAAATAAAATTTCAACAAATTCAATTTATTTATAAATTTAATAGTTGGAAAATTTGAAAAATTCAAAAAAGTTTAAAAATTGCACGAAAAATTATTGATTGATCACAATTTGTATATAAAATTTTGAATTTTTTATACAACAATTTATGCACAATTTTTTTTTTCAACAATTGTAATATTGTAAAATATTTATTTATAAGGATAAGGATAATGTAATTGAAAAATGATCCGATATGTATTCTGTATTTTCTGAGAAGAACAAAGAAAGAA
>JABFPJ010003193.1:0-16826 GCA_022817425.1 Gryon sp. ZL-2020 | reverse complement strand
AAATGTAAATAGTCAAGTAAATCACTACAAAATATCAATTAAACAACACATTTATTTCCTTTTCGACAATTTTACTTATGTTTACTATGACAAGCACGGTAATTTTTATTGGTTTTTGCTCTCAGTGTAGGAACTAATCATGCGTTAATTATGGACCAAATTTACAAATTTTGGAATTAATTATAAATATTTAAAAATTAAACAAAATAAGTGTGGGTGTTGCCTAGAGGTCAATATAGCGCGCCACGCATTGACAAAAAAATAAAACAAACATCGCAATTTGCCATAATTTTGAGCTATTTAAAGACTACAAGTTACGAATAAAACATATGTCAAATATAATATACCGAGGGTGCTAATTTTAGAACCCTCGATATATTTTATTATTTAAACCAAACCATTGTGAATTAGTTTAGGCAATTCAATGAAGATCAAATTTTCTTTTTCGCGGTGTTTGAAAGTCTTAAATGAGCTCATAATTTTAGAACTAATATGTCTCGAGCATTATTGCTTTTTTATTAAATGAGGAGGTAACTTTACACCTTAAAGTAAACGAATGTTATTAAATTAATTTCGAGAATTCCAATGCAGTTCAAAATTTTTACTCTGATTCGGAGTCCTGAATGAGCTCATAATTTGACAGTAATAGGGCTTACATATTTTTTTCTTTCATCAAATGGAGGTGCTAACTTTACACCGTAAATTGAACGATAGTTAATCAGTTATTTTCCCCTATTCTAATGAAATTCAAAATTTCGCTTATACTGTGAATGAGAGTCTTAAATAAGCTCGTAATTTTAACGCTAATATCTCGAATATTATTTTTTTTCATCATATAGGGGGTGCTAATTTTATACGTTAAATCGAAATATTGCCAACACATAAAGACTTATTTAAGACACTTATTTAAGACTCTTATTCTCAGTATAAATGAAATTTGTAAATGTGGTTTATAATTAGCGCATAATTAGTTCCTAATTATGCTAAATGATTCATTGATTTTTTTAATGTGAAGGTGTTTTCTTTAGTATCATCTTTTAAATGAGCAACACATTACACTGATGCTTCAGACAAACGCAGTTCTCTTAAATTTGCAACTATTCAATGAAGACACAATAGAAATGTAATAGTTTTGAATTCGTGACAAATATACACGTCAAATTCGAGTTCAAAGTGTCTATACGTAAGAAAAGTCTTATGGTAATAATGGAGTTTTTAGAAAAGAATTTTTTAAACAACAAAAAAGTACCTCATTTAGCCAACAATAAGCTATTTTAATTAAATTATTTTATATGTACTATTTTCTATCAATTTCTTCAACAATTATAACAAGAATATAATGACCCAAATTATGATAATCCTTTGATCATTATCTAGAGAACGTTTAGAGAAAACTTATCTTTGAAAATTTCCAAGAATTGTTGTACATTGCAATTATTAATGAATGAAATTTACTTATTTCTTGTTATATGTTTACTCTTATTAATGCATAGCAATTACATTTTTTTAAATTTAGACAGATATTCATATTTGAATATTTTTAAATTATATGTAGTATAACATTAAAGTGTATCATCTTTACAGTATTCTGTTATAAGATGCACAATTTCACGGTTGATATCGAGAAGTTTTTTTATGAAATTTTATAATAGCATGTATCAGAGGAACGCGTTTTATAAAATTACACTTTTTATATTAAAATACTAAATAAACTACAATTAAATTCCTGAAAAATGCGTCTATTTATATAAAATATAAAAATATTTGTTGTGGCAATTTACGGAAATATTCGTTCAATTTTAAATATGCTGAAATTGCTTTTCATTTACTAGTAAAAATTGGCATTTAATAAGTTGAGTGAAAATGACATTTGCATTTATTTTTTGATAAAATTTAATTAAATTTTGGGCATAATGAAATATTGAAATTCGTTCATTGTAGTATTACATTTTATTGATTGAAACTTAATATTCTCAACATATGAAATGAAATCAATTATGTTCCGAACGATAGATTCAGTTATAATATTTATGAATTATTATAATGTAGTTATTGGTTGGTGGTTTTGTCATAATTTATAATCATTACTTGGAATATTTACGTTCTTTTGCTTTTGTATTGGATTTAATTCAGTTCAGTTATTATATTTTATCTATATAAAATAATTTTTATCGATTACATTCCTATTTATTTTTTAACATTAATTGGAAAATTAAATTAAATTGTCATATTGGTTTATTTTACTTACAACAAACAGCTTCTTAAAGTTTCTTTATTTATCTATATTAATTCTTAATTATCTTTAGTAAAAAAAACTTAATTATTCAAATACTTATACAAAATTTATTCTAATTTCGACAAAAATAGTCACGTGTTTTAGTTATGAAAATGAGTGACGAAATTATCGAATAAATTATACCTAAAATATAAGAAGCACAATTTGTATGTTAATGTAAAAGTTGCTAGATTTATTACACAAAGTTTGTTAATGTTGCTCCGGATGGTAGTTCTATGAATGTGCTGTGGCTGATAAACAAGACATGTAATCAACTGGCCCAGTTATTTAGACAGCTTCAATGTTAAGTGAAATTACGTGGAAATGCATCTCACTATATTGACAGTTTGTAAAACTGACAGCCAGCTAAGATATTAGAAGAAGCAAACTTAACAGAATAATGTAACTTCTCTAACTGACGTTTATCTGAGAACACGATTAACGTGACTTTACAAAATTCGTGCATTTAATTAAAATATATTTTGTCAGAAATCAAAAGATTTAGGATTACTTTTTGTTTAGGATTTTTTTTATTTAGGATTTTTACAGATTAAAAAACAAAATGCATAATTTTTTTAGACAGTTAATTTGATTAAGCAAATGGTCAAAATCAGTGTCAAATAGTCAATTTAATTATTTTTTGTCGGTGTATGCACTGCCGCAATTGCTGGGAAAATGATGAAAAAAAAGAAAGAAAGAAAAAAGGCATGTTATTAAATCCGCGCTCACAAGAAAACCTAATTTCGTCAATTACAGTTATTAAATTTGCGTGATTCAACGCGGCATTGTAACAGTCGCGAGAAATCGCCTTTAGTTGAATACTACGCACCCTCAACCTACTGTCACGGGCAATGCACACACGTTTATTTTACACGGGTGCGCCAAGTTCGCGGGCTCGTGGGTACGATTCATTCCATTTCACGACGAATCGATAACGCGCAATGTATTTCATACGCGACAGAAGTCAAAGCTTCTCTGTTCAATTGAGATAAATGCAGGGCGTGTTGCGTTGTATTCGCGTTCTGCGATGTGAAATTGCATACTAAAAAAAGTTTGCTAAAAAATTACGCCATTGTGATTTAAATGAGCAACCTGACGTGTTTTGCACTATTCAGGAAGTGGCGACTGTTTTCAGATTTTTTTTTCAAAGTATGAATAAAACTATATTTTTCTGAAATGTTATATTTTTGTGCTTAAAACTATAATATGCATTTTTGTCAAATGTAATTCAGCATCCATCTATCATTTTACGATGTAAATTTTTAAGTATATTACTTTTTTCATTTTGTTTTTCAATTGAATGTATTTCAGGGACAAATTTGAATTATATATTTATAAAATATGTTAATATTTTTAAATTGAAAAATATGTTTGCGTCTACTTAACGATAATAAAGTTTAATATACTTATTTCAATTACGTAAAGTGATTGCAATTATTATCTTAAAAAAGTCTTTTATATAGAAAAACCAGGAAAAGTAACCATAACCGCAATGTATTACATTTTCTGTTTTTATTTCTCCGTTCCATTTAGATTAATAGCAAATTGTGTGCATTGTATATATATATTTTTAATTTTTTTAAATGATAATAATTACATCAATTCATTTTATTAAAACGAGTTTCTCATTTTTTATATAATTTTTTAATATATAAAAAGAGATTTGCTTTAGAATAATATAGATCTTTCGCAAATGTATTTATATGATTTCGGTATGTATAGGGCTAACAGATTAAAATGACTTTTCGAGGTTAAATGGTTGATGACCGCTGTAACCTACGAATTAGGACTCTATAATCAGTTTATAGTTTGCCAAACATTTCACTCAAAGTTTGGTATGTACAATTAGCATAATACAATGTTAACTGATGATCCTAATTCTCTATCAAGAAGCTGCAGACAAAATAAATTTTGCTATTCCACATATGCATATGATATTAGTTTAAGCAATGATTCAGTTGTAGACTGATGTACATAGTTTATATTGTTTTCCTTGTCAACTATATTTGGAAAATTTAAATATATATATTTAAATATGTAATCTGATTCTTTTTCATTTGCGTATTTAAAGTTTAACAGTAGGGGAAAAAAGTTTTAGTTTGATTATTTAATTACAGTTTGACAGTTTATGTTAATTTTCTAATGTCGATTTGATGAGTTTGAAAACTAATCAATTTAAAGTTGACCGTATAAAAATAAGAATTTTTTGCTTTTGCATAGAAGAGCATTGAATCTAGCTTGATCGAAAGTTCGTCAATAAGTCCAACATAAATGTCCCGTTTTATTGTATTTAGGTTTCAATTGAAAATATTGGCTTCCCACAAACACAGTTTAAGTTAGTACCAACTAACGGAAAATTTAAAATCGCGCTTTGTAAATAAAAGAAATAAATACTGGTTTTATTTCAAATGTATCGTATTAAACGATAATTTTGATTAATTTGATTATGTTTGTTTACTGTACAGTTTTTTTGAAAATTAATTTGATTAAATCATATTATTTAACGAAATCTTTTTATTTCATGTATTAATGATCTGTTTTTTCTGTATTTCAGGTGAGTTGCTATTTTACAATATAAATCGACAAAAACTTGGTTAAGTAAGTTTTAGTTTCCATTCGATATGTAACAAATTAATGTTTTGCTTTCAAAAAACATGATATTATAATTTGCTTGAATTTGTTTATAAACAGATATTTCGTAATTAATAGTTAAATTTGTTAAACACACAATTTTGTGATGCATTTTTAAGAGATAACAAGTGTATGTTAAAAAGGCACATCTGAAATATTTTGTTGTCATGTTTTGTGATTGCAGTGCATTTCCAAAACACTTCGCGTATATGCATTTGATTCACTAAAAAGAAAGAAACCTGTCGGTGTAATCTGCAAAAACGCGCAATGTCTCTTGGTTAATGCCCCGAAGTTCTTGTGTCTATATTATGCGCATAATTTTTCCACAACTCGCGGTGCGACAAAGACGAGCATGGAACTTTGTCCTAATTACTCCTTCTGTCGCGCACAGTCCCGATAGTACATTTTACAGAAAGACGTTTCATACGATGGCAAATTTCCGGCGTGGTAATTAATATTCTTGTTTCACTTATTCAATTAGTCGTTTACGTCTTTTTCTCTTGTCTTCCCTTTGTTTATTCTCATCTACTTGTTTTGAATATTTTTGTTCTTAACAAAAAATATTTTTTTTTAGAATAAAAAATAATTCTTTTACATTTCATTTTTCTTTTATAAAAAGGGAATAAAATATTTTTAAATATACATTTCTAAATTATTTTTATGTTGAAAAGTTTTATTCTCGTAAGTTTATTATAATTTTTTGGATAAAACTAGTTCATTTCCGGGGGATTAGTACACTTTTTCTTCTAGAAAGGGAGTAATCCATTTTAATCTTCTTCTTGAGTAAGAAAATGTCACATTCACCGTATACACGTCAGAAAAACTATCACATTTTATTAAATCTTAGAATAATCTAATGAAATTCTGTTTATACTATGAACTGTAATAAGATTAAATATTATGTTTGAATGTGTTTAATTTAAATTAAGCATGCAACTGCTACAGTACTGAACTGGCAAATGTAGCTGTGTCCAAGTTTATTGATTCAATTAAAATCACTTAAAAAAGCATTTTAACTAATATTTTGGAAAATTTTCAGCCAGTCAGTTTTAACTAATATTTTTTTTATTGAATCAATATTAAGACTGCAGTGCATGTAAATGCACAAATTATTACACTTGGCAATAGACAGAAATCTATTAAGCACGAAAATAAGATAAATCAATAACGTGAAGTGACTTTCAATTGATGTGTTAATTACAGAACTTTATTGTTAAACAAACATGCAAGCTCAGAAAGGTATTCGTTGTTTTGCCTTGTTTCTAAATTTAATTTTACCCATGTGACTGAATTTGTTAATCATTTTTCTTCCATTTTCTCATCAATACTATCAATTAATTTTGATATACTCGCTCGACGCAGGCAAATATTGACGCAAATTTCAAATTCAACTGCAAATAACTATACCACTTTGAGAATATCATTCTACTGTAGTTATTCCTCGTTAACATTTACTTTCGTTTCCAAATACGATAAGAGAGTAAGTAAATTATAGAGCAGAGAATATATGTATGTTGAAATTATCTATTCTTGAATTAATAATATTTTTTGATTATATACTTATTAAAAATATTATCATATATTTATTATAAATATTATCCTTTTAGCTGTATAATACTTTTATTTTTAGTTAATTTTCATAAAACCAAAAAATACACGAAAATAGCACGATACGTTGGATGTCTTTATTTGTCATCATTATGTCTTTTAGAAACTATATTAACCCACTGAGCTGCCTTTACGAACATTAGAACATGTATTTCCGCGACTTTTCAGATGCAAAATAAAAGTTGCTAAAAAGAGTTTCATTTATTCAATTTGACGCTAACCGAGTTTCGGCGAAGAAACTTGACGATTACTTTGAAATGCTTTTTGCTTTTGAAACACAGCTAACGTTTCTGAACTGTGCAGGCGTCATTTGCATCGTATTTTCGTAATGGCTGGTCTTACGTGCTATTTGGACTTCCGGCATAACCAATAGACTTTTGGTCCCGACAAACTGACTTCTGGTCTTCGCACAAATTCCTAGCTCTCGTTAATTCTTGGTCAATATATCGATTGCAGACTCGATACTTGGGCAAACCCGTCAGTACAAATAGAGGAGCTTGAATGTCATGCTGAATAAGAAAATCAGACCTCTGCAAAGAGATCGTTTTTTAGTAAATAAAGTATTGACTTGATCTTGTTGACACGATCACAGGCAATCAAATTTTCCGCAACGTTTATATTATCAGTAGTTTTTCTTTCCCTTTTTTTTTAATAACGAATATTTGTATATTAGCATAATACATACATACTTTAATAACAGCATAATTATTACTTTAATAACATACTACTTAAATCCACGTGACCTCTTCTTTGAATGTTGGAATGAAGTCCAAAATTAATTCATAATAAATGAATGAAAGTAGTTAAAGTTATAGTAGCTATATGAATTCTACTGCTGACATAGTAAGGAAAATATAAGCCATTTCTTTCGAAATTGATAACACCTGAAGATTATTTTTATGTGACAAGTCATTCATATTTCTGCAGAGACTGTAAAATATACAGTTTGAATATGACTTTTAGATAAAATTACTTACGATTTGGCGAAGTTTTGTAGTGACCTTAATCTAGAAATCTTAATAGTGCTTAAGATACAGTGATCATGATTCAAACTTGAATGATGATTTCTCAAAGTGATATCAAATAAAGTTTGGTAAGGGCCAATTGATAGGATCTACTTCGGAATTAAAGGTTTCTTGGAAAGATGTTAATCATAGATATACTAAGGTGTTTTTTCATATTGAATCAGGATTTCTGAACTACAACTTCTACGTCATCCATATTAGTAAATTGAAATGATATTACGTACATATGCAGTACTTAATGTAACTAATAATACATATGAATAATACACTAAAATATTTACTTATATGAAAATTATATTTGTATAAATATAACTTTATATAGTATAAAATTTATATATTATAAGATAAAGGTAAAAAGTCGATTTATTATTAAAGTATTAAAGATTTATAAATGCTTCTTTGATCATTTTCCTCTTATTAACTGAGGAATAAATTATAAAACATTAAAACTTCCAAGATATTGAAAAGATATTTAAAAATTACACGCAGAGGAAAAAATATATTTAAATTTGTCTCCAAACACATTTTATAGTTAACCGAATTTATTTTTATTTTAACCGTAAATCTGAAAATTAACTATAAAAATGGTCTGATTAACCAAATTTTTGCTTGTGTTAACTATAAAAAGTGATTGGAGACGAATCCTACCATAAATTTCTTTGAGTGTAATTTGTTTAGCCAAAATATTTTTTATATAAGGAAAACTAAACTTAGATAATTTAATGATATCTTAAAAGATTCTCTATATCAAAATACCTGCTCCATTTAGAGCCAAATTAATATAATTTTGTTAATTACATTAAATTGTTTATGTGTACGTAATTTTGTTTCAATTTATTTCTATACGATAAAATCATAGTATAGTTCAGAAATATCGACTCATTATAAAAATGTATACAATTGAATTCTTAAGTATTGCAAATTTTCATTAAATTCTTATTAGTAAACAATATTGTTCAATATTTTTGTTAACTTTAATTTTATTTATAGTTAGCAGAAAAAAAAGTCGGTATAAAGTACTTGCTAGAAGTACTAAAGTGCATAACACAATATATTACTAAAGTTTACACATAAATAATAGACTTAGAATCTGTCAGTTCCCTAATTGAATTCCACCAGTGTCCAAGGACTAAATTAGAGTGACGCATTACATTTCTTAGGCCAAATGCCAACTGATCTGTTTAAACGATGTTCAAAATCATTTTCAATAGAAATTATTTTTTGGGTTTGATGACTTTTAAATTTTAAATCTATCTAAAACAAATATTAAAGATACAAAATGGTCACTAATAAATAATTGTCGCTAAATTTAATCATTTTAACTCCATACTTGATCAATTATTCATACCATGTTCTGTCATCACATATGTGATGGAACAAGTTGTAAGTATTATTCTTTATTGCACAGCGTAACATGGTTCACGCGTGCAGCAAAGACCGATACTGACCGGGGCTGCCTCGTGTTAGAATGTACACGAATAGTCAGCAGCTGCAGCTGGCAGCAAAATCATTGGAATACGTTTGCCGCGAGGCGAACTATTTCATGGCGAGGCGAGATATGCATACTTAGGGGGTGGTTTCCCATTGTTGCTTTCGTTCTCTCGGCATGCCCTACTTGCGCCTAGGTGGGTACACATAGCACCTATATCCATCCTCAGCTTTTGTATAACATACATGCGTTTGTCCATTTGTTTCCGCTAAAAGAAAATATCATCCATGCATATACATGTATGCGTGGAATTTCATGCAAGAATGACTAGGCGTGTAGCCCAGATGCGCCATGTTCGCATGCATCCTCGCTCATCGATGTATATACAAATTATCGACAAATATTTAATATCCGTCGAATTTGATTTTTTGCGCACCACTTCTTGAAATATCACGCGTCTCACGAGTTTAATCAAAATTTCGATTATTTAAGTGGATTATTCTTTTTTTCAACTAATACCTTATCTTGTATTACATACAAACATTTTGCTAAAGTATTCCACATTGCATCATCGTTCAATAAAAATATGAAATTGATTAGGTTAAAATTATATTGCAGGTTCTCTAATATTTGTCTTTCACTTTCGAAAATAACATTCTCAATATGCAAATGAAATGTATAACTTTACATTTTGAATATGTGATAGTATATGTTCATATCAAAAGTAACAAATCTGTTACAGATATTATTTTTTTCGTAATTAATTCAATGAATTTCAAACAGTTTTTCTTAAATTTCCAATTTTTAATTTATGAAAAATTTTTATTAATACAACATTTTCGATTTTTTACGTTATATATGTGACATACATATTTCGTATAATTTTTTTGCATGGTTTTTCTAAAGAAAAATCAATATGTGTATTTATTGAAGGTTATTTTTACACATTTAATTTTCATTATAGAGTAATTGTAAACACAGCATTCGAGCAGTCTCTCGATTACATATATATCAATTAATATGTCGTATTTTTTATCGTTTAATCTAAACAAAATTTTACAGAACAGCGAGTAACATAAATATGTAAATATCTCGAAAAAGATACACTATCTGGAAAAACATTACTTCCACTCTGACTCGCCGCGCTTTTCGATATCGAGCTCATTTTTCACAAGCATTTTTAGATGACGAAATGTTTGCGTTTTCATCGAATTAATCTTGAAAATGTGTTATTCGCAGTTTTATTTTTAATTTTACCTTCATAAAAATACTACGTGTCTTTTAACTTCGTGTATAGAAAAAAATATTTATATTTATTTGTTCATAATAATTCTGTGCAACAGTTTAAGTTTATAGTGCAAATTTTCTATTTGGCCTATAATGCCGAGAAAATTGCATGATGGGGCTCACATTTCATAAACATTTTTTCAACAATCCGTGACTTGCGAGCTAAATTTCTAAATCGAAATTTGCGCTGATTTTGTGTGTAACTTTAATGCCAACCACTATGAGGGATTTAATAACAAGTTGCGATTTTAAATGTAAATGTAGTTCGAGAAAGTCGTACGTTGCATTTGTATTGTCATGTAAATGTCGGAATTACAAAACTGAATAGAAATTTAAAACGGCGGGTGGAAGTTAAATAGTAACTAGATTATGTTATGTAGGACGAGAAGGTTCAATATCTGAAATTTCCTACTGTGTGAAAGTAATTTCATTGTTTAAATATTTTTTTACTACTTCGAATTTTTACTTCTCTTTTAGAACTATGTTCTTGTAATACAATTTTTTATTATTTAAAATTTATTATAGAAATTTTTAGTTTAAAAGGAAGTCATTTAAAATAAGAGAATTAAATTTTGGAAAAACATCTGAGGTGGTGAATACCCTGAGACAATAGTTGGAGAGATAATCGTAGATCTGATGGATAATGATTTATCGTAATACATATACACAAAATGCATGAGCACTTTGCGAACAATGCGATTGTCAATACCAAGATAGTGTAAGATAAGTTGATTGTGAAGATAAGGTATATTTTAAACTTTTATATGAAGTAATATGTTATGTGACATGAAATTCTAAGTTAAACTTGTATTAAAATGAGTTATTTTTATACATTTAATTATATTTTGTATTATATAAAAAATGGTTAAGTTCATGAGTTCAGTTAATTAAAAAGTTGCTAAAGCAAGTAGAACTTGATTACAAATTGCTTTATGCATAATATTAAAATTTGAACGAACATAATAAGTTAAAAATGAACGACATAATACATAACGCTCATAAATTCTATTCCAAGCATTTTAAGTAACCTGTTTATTTTCTGATTTATTAGTTCTAATGGAAGCAATTTATTTTCTATATTTTTTATTCTCATTTTCGAAACATTTATTTCGAGTTGCAGGTATAATCAAACAATGGTCTTGTTTGCAAAGACTTAACGCAATTTGACACTTTATTGAAAATATCTCTCAAAATATATAACTTCTGTCATATTTTAGTAGAATTTAAATTTGAATGACAAACGCGATCAATTAAAACTGATTGCAATAACTTTATTTAATTGAAACTTTGAATCGGACGTGAGAAATAATATGTATTTTGAACAATTTCAAGCACTTTTGTCCATTTAATAAACATTTAATATTATTTATTATTATTTATATACGAAAAATGGGCACATTATTTTCTCATTTTAAATTATGCTAGACTGTTTGAAACTTAGTATTTTATGATTATATAATAGTGCCAGCATCAAACAGCGAAGTAGGTGATTGATGAGCTGAACTTACATACTAGAATAACGTATTTGATTAAAATTAATTTCGCTTATTTTAATATTATAGTCTAATTAATTATAAGATAAGATACACGAGTATGATTATATAATTTTACATCATATTTTATAAATGTTGTTACTAAATACTTCATTTCGGATTTCTTACTTTAATTTTAAACTGTTTTAATATTATTATCATTATTATTTTATATTATTTTATTATCATTTTATAATTATCTCGTCCGTATTTTAAAAACTAAAATTTTAATACTGCAAAATTATGGTTGAGCTTATGTTACGAAAGTACTTAGTTAAATATTGCAATTTTATATGTAAAAAACTCCTTTTAAATGGGAAGTTTCGAACAAACTTTCTTATTAATTATTTGCCTCTAACATACATTATTCCATTAAGCTATAATTTATCTCGAAAATTGCCTCTGATAATGATTCAAAGTGTTTTATGGCTAATAATATACCAATTACTTTTCAACATCTAACGAAATAGTATGATTACCAACAATAAATTAACTGAACGAAATGCTACCTTGTCAATATGAAATGAACTGACCTATATATGATTTAAGCGCTATGTGTTCATATCATGACCATTCTACTAAAGATACCCTTTGTTACATCTTGGCAACAGTACATATAATCAAGCTCCAATGTATCTTGGTCGATTCAGCATAGAATAGCGTAGTTACTGGTTTACACTGATTCTATATTCATACTCTGGGGGTGAATAATTCATTTATTATCTATTAACGCTGTTAAAAATACAACCAATTATGTATTCAAATATACATGTAAATCTTGACATTTTATCGTTTATTTTTTATTCTTTATTATTCATGTAAAGATCCAAATATAACTAAATGAAAAGGTGTTAAAATTGCAGTTAAGAAAGTTTAAATATGACTTTTGGCCATATAGAAGCGTCTTTCATATGCACCGTTAAGGTTTGATTTTGGATTTTAAAAAATGCAAAAGTACTTGTCGTACATTCATTGACAACACGTTCAATTTTTGTCGTTCATTTACTTGGACACAAATTCATGCAGAGTTAAATGCAGTAACGCAATGCGCGTAATGTCACTCACGCTTTACCCGCCGGTTTCAGATTACTCCACATCAATCAATACGACTTTTTGTCATAAAAATATTCATCCGAGTTCAGCATCAGCAGCTCTTCTTTTTAATTTATCTAACAACAACAATTAAAATGACAAATAATTAAAGTAGTATAAAACTCATTAAGCGAATTTTCTTTTTGATAATGAATGGTTTTATAGTATTAATTCTCTGTAGAAACAAAAAAGAATTAAAGATTTATAGTTCATGAAACTTAATTATAAATTTCTGTGTTTTAGTTTATTATCTATATTGTATATTTTCGTGAGATTACATTTTAAGTGAAGAAGTACATTACTTTTGGCGAAACGAGGCCTAGTTTGTGACTTTCGTATATCTCACGTCGTCAAGTTTACAAGCTGATTGATATCTACGAAATGGTCTATGAAATCTGAAATATCTCGGTGTTGCTCATAATTACTTGTATGGTGGCTCATAATTACCTGTATTACAAACCGCACCCGACTCGGTATTAGTATCACAAGTGATGGTAATTTAGTTGGATCATTATCTCTAGTTTAATAGTCCTACAAACTATACTAAGACTAAATCCTGATACGGACTTAAATTGTAACAAAAATAACACAATACATTTTTTTCACTCATTTACATAAATACATTTTTGATTATTTAAAAAGGCAGAAATAAAATAATGTAACAGTTATTATAAGAATATGTATTATTTTGCACATTTAATTTTGAAATAAATTCCCTTTTTATTATAAATAAAATCTTCTAACAATAATTAAAAAATGTGTATATTTTTATTTTATTTCTTTTTTTTTTCGTTAAAAATCAAAATATTTGTTATTCAGAGTATAAAAAATAAAAGTGTACGCGCACAAACAAAAATTGATAAAACGCAAAATAATCAGAAGTAGTAAAAATAAATAAAAAAAATTCCTGGTAAAATATGCAAAAATACAATATATAACTTAAACAAAAACATTACGAATTTTTTGAAAATCATACAACTAGTATCATCAGTGTGTAAATTTCAGTTTAATATAAATAAAACATAGTCTAAGCATGTAGGTCTTTATTTCAGTAGCGTGTTTTTTTACACGATCCGAAAAATTGTTCGCGGATTTATGAACGGCTGCGAAAAAATTCGTGCATACAGAAAAGCGCCGACACATTCATCTGCTTAACAACAGAAACAAAAATGTGTCAGCTTGAAAAGCTTTACACGCGCGTGAGTTTTTTATCCTCAATTTTGATCCTCGTTAAATATGTCGGAAACTATCGTTCACAATTTCCGCGCTACCAAGTTTTGCATTCCGCAGTAGTATCTGATCCTCTTTTCCCACCACTTGCCGTTATATTCCGTGGTAGCACACAGAACATGTCAGAGACTTTTGGTGCGTGTGGCTGTGTGTGGTGCCACTGAAAAAAACATTATATGTTGCGCCAACGAATGGTGACGAATGAAGCGAACAAACGAACGACACAAAAAAGCCTACGATGGTATTGTCTAACTTTTTACTCAGTATCGCGCAAAATTATGATCATCGGTCGATTGGTGTTTCAAATATTTTGAGCTTAAACAAAGAATGTCACACGTATTGTAATCTTTGTTTATAATGGCTATGAAAAACGTTACGTAATATTTTGCAGAATTTAAATTTGTTCATATCCTATCAATTGAATTTAACTTTTTACCATGATAATATATTTTGAAATATATTTTGTATATCAGATAAAGTGAACTGCATTAAATATTACACAATTTGATTTTATATGATGTGAAACGGAAATCATTAATATGCTTAAAAATGCATATTGGATATTGACAAAAATATAATTAAATATTTTGTGTAGAGTAAAAATACTATTTTTTTATGAATATATTAAAATTTTATCTTATAATATTTAAAAATGCATTATTTAAATAAAACATATACTTTTTTTAATATTAAAGGTGTATTTTCGATCCAAAAACGTTCTTGTCGTACATATAAAGTACGACCATTCTGCCTGAATGATTGCAATTTTTCGATACCAACGAGTGCACCACCCGCAGATAGAAGTAGGCGATGGTCATCGCAACAAAATAAATTCGGTAAAAAAAATCACCATCAACATTTTGATGTACATTGTAAATATACAAATTTTCTCATACAAAAAGAAAATACTTTCCAAATATTAAAAAGTGAAAATTACTTTTTTAAAGTATATACAAATTATAAGTCATGCACTTATAATTGAAAAAGGTTATAATTTTGAACTTTATATACACTCACAGCACAGTCTATTTAATTTAAATGCAATAGTTTTATCTGAAAGAAGTTTTCTATTAAAAATATGGACAAGAGGAAAATCTATTTATAATAAAAATATAGTATTTTTGTTCTTTATATTTTCAAAATAAAACTCATTTCTATTTATCATAAATACATTTCCATCTCAAAACAAAAACTAAATTATTTTTAATTTAAGAAACAACAAAGTAAATCATTCAAATTTTATGTTAAAACGATTTATTTTTCTTCTAAAACAATTTCTGATTAATATTAAGAGAATATAAATAAAACTACAGTATTTTTAAAATAAATACATTTGTGCTGTGAGTGTATATTAGCTGAATCGCCGGTTTCACCCGGCAAAAAGCCTATGACCCCTTTTCTACGACCGCGTACGACTCCTAGCTAAATTCCTAGCTTCATCCGAGGTATCTCTATAAACTCTTTATGGGCTTCTAATGGACGTCCTAAAAACTCCCTATAAACTTCCTGTGGACTCCCTATGAACTCTATATAAACTCTCTATAAATTCCCTATAAGCTCCCTATAAACCTCCTTTAATCTCCCTTTCTTTTAATCTCCCCATAAACTCCGTATCGGGAGATTAAAAGAAGGGGGTGACGCCTATGACGAAAAAAAAAAAATTTTTTTTTTTTTTTTCTAAAAATCTAGTGGAGATATTGCAAAAGTCTACCACACTTTGGAGACGTAGGACTATATTATCTGAAAAATTTGGTTCAAATTCGACCGGTAGATTTTGCGTGATTGACATACGAACAAACAAAAAAAAACATATTTTCAATTTTATACATTAATACGGATAAATTGATTGTTTATTATTACCTCCTTATGATCTCCTAATGACCTCCTTACGACCCCCTCACGACCCCTCACGACCCCCGGATTTATTTTTCGTTTTACTTGAAAAATTTCAAACTGTGTAGGAAGTTTGAAAAATGTGTGAAAAGTTTTTGACAAATTTCTGAAATAACTATGAACATTGTCGGAGAACCTCTTGAGAACCTTCGCAAAACCTGTCAACCCCCTGTCAAACCCGTGACAACCCCCTGACAACTCCGTGACAACCCCGTGACAACCCCGTGACAACCTCCTGACAACGTTGTAGAAAAATTAGTCTGGATATAGTCTGGCAAAGGGTATCCAGATTGTATCCATACTATATCCAGACTGTTTTTTCTCCTAGGAACCCCATAACCTCATGAACCCCATGAAAACAAATTTTTTTTCAAAACTACTTTATATATTGCAATTTTATATAGCCTACGGCACTTTAGAGGAGTTCAGCTAGTTGCTCTCAAAATTTGAAAAAAATTGGTTCGGTAGATTTTGCGTGATGCAAAAAAAAAAAAACAAACAGACAAACAAACAAAAAAAACATACTTTCATATTTATATATATTAGATAGATATACAGGGTGTAACAAAAATATAGTGTACCCAGGTACCTGAACCTTCCTTGAGAAAAAACATGCAAAAATATATATTGCCATAGGTCTAGCCATGGTTGCCACAATATTCGTCATGGCATGGCTATTAGTGTGGTAGATGCTACGGACCTTGCCATACCATGGCTAGTACTGTGGCTTGTATCCATGCTCATGGCCACAGTTTGGCAAATACTGTGGCAATCATGGCTAGACCTGTGGCAACATACACTGAAAATCAAATATAATTTGCACA
>JABFPJ010003192.1:0-16829 GCA_022817425.1 Gryon sp. ZL-2020 | reverse complement strand
ATACAAATAAATTATTTTATTATTTAATTTTAAAATGGTTATGATGTATATTAAACAAATTTAATTCTTCGTCAGTCTTTCAAAATTATGATAAGAACTTAAATTCAACTACGAATTGATTACACATATAAAGATTATGTAGCAAATATTAATTATATTTGATTATAAATTAGATATAACGCTTGTACTTTGTGATAGGTCCACCTGTCCCCTTAATACTTTTTGTTGCAGTTTCTTACAAAACAATTGAGCCATTAATTTATTATGACGAAATGCTTCTTCCTTTGCTTTCTGCTCACGTTTTGCTCGAATTTCATTTAACCTATAATAACGTTGACGCGATAGCTCTTTTAATTGTTCTTCCGTATATTTTTTTTGTATATAATCTGCAGAAAAGTAATATACATTTTTAGTTAATTAAAAATCTATCTTTAATACTTATTTTTCTTATAATGCCTTTAAATATATATAAATATATATATACTTACTAGGTTTTTTTTGTGATTTAAATGATTTCAGCAATGTTGCCGTATTAGACATTGCCAACAACTGCAATTGTTTTTCCTTTTTCAGCTGTCGTAAATGAGAAATTTCGGATATGTACTTTTGACGAGTTTCAACGTTATTCACAAATTTTGGTTTATTGAATGATAAATAATCCTAAAATCAGATATAAAGAAAAATAAATCACCTTATTTCTGTAATCATAAAAATATACTATAAATTATTATAATTAATATTATAATTATGTTATAATGAAAACAAGAATAAACATTTACTAACACTAAGCTTTTCTTTCTTCCCCTGATTTTCCTTATTTTTCGACGACTGTACATTATTGCAAACACATCCACTAACATTATTACTCGTTCCACCAGATCGTAATTTTTTCGCTTCCCTGTTCATTGTTTTGAAATCTTCTTTAACTTTTTTATTATCTCCAAATTTGATCTCATAAGCTACTGGTTTTGGATAATTCATCACACAGTGACAACCTCTATTGTTCTGATAAGTCGTTCCACAAGTACGACAATGCTTCTTACTGGAATATTCATCATCATCGTTATTATCATCATCATAATCATTATCTTTTCCCATATCACTTGCATTGCTTCTAGAACAACATTTACAATTGTTGGCGCATGCACAAACACAAGCTTTTTCACGATTTTGTCGTTCACAATGGCAACATATTTGCGCTATTTCCGCATTTTTCTTCACTTTATTAGAATTCATATGGTTTTTTGCGTCTTTTAACTTTAAATGTTCATCATTTTTACTCCTACAAATACCATGACAATGATTTGTAATTGTCTTTTCATTATCGCTTGAAAAGCATGAACAGGATTTAGAACAAGATTTGAATTTGTCAGAAGTTGATTGTGAACAGGATTGAGTTTGACAGGCCGTATTTGTGACTTGTGTGTTTCTAATGCTCGATAACGGTGATGTTTGTGCACTTGTGTTTGTGATCTTTACATACTGAGTGGAAACTTTTTGCGCAGATATTATTTCTGCTCCGGACTTTGAATGAGAACAATCGATATTACTATCTGTTTGTGTGTAACTGTTACGTTTTCTTACGCATTTTACACTCTTTAAGCTGCTGCTTGCAATAGGTTCACAAGCAGTCAAGTCACAGTGCGAAGACCATTGTTTGTGAATTTGATGCTCAAATATGTCGGAAATATTGCTGCGAAAATATGAATATTCAAGTTAAAAAATGTTGTATTGCGAGAAGCGAAATAGATCATTTTTAAAAGAATTATATCTTACATTGTAATGTAAAAATAAAAATAAAATTCTTAAATTACTAATTGATTATTGTTCATACAATTTTGAAAATATTGTTTTTTAAGCGTTTTATGTATGAATTAAGGGTCGCACAAGCAACCCGCCGAGCAAAGGTTTATATTAGTATAAGTAATATAAGAAAAGATAAACAAAGATAGTAAAAGAAAGAAGAAAGAAAAACAGCGCGACCCTAATTACTGCAATTTGAGAGACTATATGTTTACCGTGTATGTTTATTCGTTTGTGTGCTTGTATTAACTTCTTTCTCTTTGACATCTGGTTTTGATTTTGCCAGTGATTTTGAAGGTGTTGATTTTTTCGGCTCCTCTAATAATCTACAATATAACAAAAATATTAATATAGATAAAGCAATAATAGATAATAGATAAAGCAAATAGCGTATTAAGTTCCCAATAAACTCAATAATACTTTTTTAAATTTTTAAGATGACTTATTTCATTAGTAATCCAAACTAATTGATTCTTTTTTTCCATTTCCGCATAATTAATGAGTTTGATATTCTCTGATTCCGTATCGGTGTTCTCTTTTCTCGTGTGAAAATTTGGCTCCGAAGTTTCCAGAGGTGATTTCCACGTATCCACACCGTTACTAGAATTAGCAGAGCTTTGTGTTCGACTGACAATGTCGTTCAACAGATCGCTGCCTTGATTGGATGTACTATTACTTGTTGACTCCTTTCTCTCGCACTTCTTTTTCAACGCATATATACTCTTCATTTGATTAATCTTATTGTAAATTCGCTGTGGCAAAAAGCATTCGGAACTTTCGCTTTTGTCACGATAACATTCATCATCGGTGCGCAGTCCCATGCGGGCTTTTCGTCCATCGGTTTCCGTTCTGTCGGTATTTCGATCGAATTTATCGCTACTACTTTCACCGGTTATTATTTTCTTCATTTGCTGATTATCGCTTTTCGGCAATTCTCCTGCAAAGCAAATACAAATAATTATACTTTAACATTGTTTCAATTTTAAATATTGTATCATATGTATCATATCATAAAATTACATACTTATAGGATCACTACTTTTTTTACTTTCCCGTTTTCTTATTCGGGGTTTCCAATCGTCCGACGAATCCGTTGTATTTCTTTTCTTCGCAAGATTGTGAATCATCTCAGCTCGATACACTTTTTTCCTCGCGTCATCGGGATTCCAAGGGATATTCTCCTCTAAATTATGCTCTATCTTATCGTCGGAGTAATTGGCTGAAACCAATCTCGTAACCATATGATGAATAAATCGCTGTCTGGTTTGTTTGTCACACTTATTTGTACTGACTAAATTCTGTAAAATTTTCAAGCCCTTTTCCAGATCTCGCAATAAACTGTCCGATTGGCCCCAAAGTTTTTCCTCTAAACTCGAACTTGTATTTGGCATTGTCGAGTGAGAATTACTGGTGGCAACGGAAGATACTCGGCTCGATACGCGACTAGAGTTTTTTTCGCTTGGGCCATTTTCATACACATTTCCTGGAAAATACTCAAAACTGTTTGCACGTCCCGCTACATTTTCTGTTGTATCTTCGGGTTGAGGAGTTGATGTCATTGAATCGATAGATGTTGCAGAACTTTGGCATTTTCTATTAAAATAAAACAGACAAATTTTTTATTAAAACACTATTACACTAAATTTGAAAAGTAAAATAAAACTATTGCAAAAGAGATTGAATATGTTAATTTGAAGTGAGAACAACTTTGACTTAATTCAATATTTCACTTACTTTCCACTCTTTTTCTTTGTCGACTGTTTTTCCTCAGCGCGTTGTGGACTTCCTTTTGCACGAACTTTGTACGTATTCTTTGAAGATTTAAGAATAGATTGCGGTAACTTGGAAGTATTATTCTTTGGTAATTTTTCATCGTCTAATCCTGAGACCTGCACCCCAATTGATTCCGATTGAACTTGAACATTTTCGTCGGCACACGTTTGTATAACTTTATCACAAGTGATCTTATTAACCACTGTCGCTATTGATGAAGTCGAATTGAAGATCAATCTTGGCAAAATTTTATACTTGTCTTTAGCACAAAGATTAAGTTCACTTTGACTTCGTTTTAAGCCGACTTCGTTATTTAATGGCGTTATAAAATTCATCGATGGACTTTTCTTTAACTTAGGCTCCGATGGTGTACTGTCTTTTGCATCCGTGGATTTTCCACTATCTTGCGATGGCGTTATAAATATGATCGTTTCACAAGGTGGTTTTGTAATTGTTTTTACATGACTTTTTACAATAGGTGTTATCTCAATTTCGCTGTCAGTTTCGGATATGTTTCTTGACAATGGCGTTGAATTTCCTTTTGGTTTTAATAGGCCTCTTCTATTGGGATTTATTTGAGAAGTGGGTTCGGTTCCTAATAAATAAAAATAGTTTTAGTAAAAATGTTTTTCACGTTAACCCTTCGTTGGTATCGTTATTTTTGCTCTCTTTGTTTCTCTGTAGAAGTCTCATTCGGTTAAGTTTTTTATGCGGGGATTCGCTCATAGCGATATCAACGGCGGGTCAAAATATATAATACATAAATATATGTGAAAAATAGGTGAATATGCATAAACGTTAAGTGCTGACTTCATCACATACACATTTTTGTGCCTTTTTAAACAGAATTATGTTTACACAATTTTCTTTATTAATACAATTACACATAATAATTGAATGGTGTTCAATATTTTTATTTGATTATGCTTTTTAAATATATATATTAGTTATCTGAAATTGTCATTATAATTGAAATGAAATTAATTAAATACAATTGTTCAACATTTGAATATAAACATTTAAGTGCTAAGCATTGTTTAAAATTATAAGAGTACATTGGTGAATATTTAACAGCCATAAATGCTTAACTTAAAAAATCAAAAGTAAATTTTGCATCACTCAAATAACGATGAAATAAGTGATTGTAACATTTCAAATTCTGCAGGAACAATCTTACCTTTATATAACATAAGTTAAAAATCTATCAAATTGCGCTAAAAAAAGAAATAATCATTTGAAAAGTCACAATAATATCAGACATTGATTAACGATTTTTTTAAAAGTTGATTAGTTTTCTCAAATAATACATCAACACTTAATTGATATTAAAAAAATTGATGATTTGCAACTTAAATTAAAATAAAACTTGTAATCTATATAAAAATAATTACATTTATTAAATAAATTTTATTTACAATTATTTTATTTCTAAGCTTGAGTTTTCTATGAAATGTCGATGACATCACCAGCATTTTTTAATAGTATGAAATAAATAATGGCATTCGTAAAAAGTAAAGAGAAATTACCTTCAGGATCTAATCTCAAAGCACTGGAGCAGCCTTTATTTAAGACCATGCGTTCGATAGTGCTCAATCTTTTACTAACAGACTTGTTATAAGGCACAACATTACAATATCCCACATCCGCTAAACTGTCCCATTCCAGTGGCTTGTGTGAAGCGACACTCGAGGTGGGTGACACCGGTTTCTTATCGAATTCCTGGCTCTCGATTTTGTCGTCGAAAATTTTTGATTCCGGAGAAAGTGACTTGGACACGTAACAAGTTGCAGAAATGCTGCTGCTGTCCACATTCACAGATTCGCCAATCAATGGGGGTCTTTCCCAACGACGACGTTCTTTTGGAGTTTTTAATGTATAATTTTCGGCAATGTAATTGGCCCGTTGCTCAACGGTGAGATTCGGATTTGTCTCGTAAAGAGTATGATAATAATTGCTGCTTGTTGGCAATGAAAAGTACTGCTCCAAATTTGAACTCTGCGTGTATTTGTGACAATACTCCATCACCTGAGCAGACAACAACTTGCTAGTTACGTCTGCGGGTTGCAGCTTAGGACCCGAGTCGACGAGGTCCATGCAGGACGTCACTATTGAGGTTCGAAGATAATGACTGTCCGAACATAGTCGTGTTGGATGTTGATGCTGTTGTTGATGATGGTGTTGTTGTTGTTGTTGCTGCTGCTGCTGTTCAACTGAGACATTTACTTCCCGTCGTCTGCCATCACAATTTGACTCTATTAAATCATATTCCATACTCGATGTTTGTTAGAATCAAAGATTCACATCTTTGAGTGAATAAATTTTGTGAAAGGATGAATGAACTTGTTGATAATTGTGAGATGTAACTCATTGAAATATACATAACCTTTGACGAGAATCTCGACTGAATGGATTATGAATCTGGAATTAAAAATTGTATTGATATTATATTTCTTTTTTTTCTATTATTTTTTTGTATTAGAGAGTTTCAAAATTAAAATTGAAATTCATCCTTACGGCCTACAAACAATACAAAACAATTATTGCAACTCATTGCAATGATTCATTTTTAATGAAGTTGCATACTTAAAATGTTTTTAATTAACAAACACAAAAGCTATAAAATCAGTTTTCTACACTTTGATATTTAAAAACCATAATTTAAAAATAAAATAAACAATAAAAATTCCGTTTACAATTATTTAAAAATTAGCTAATTTTTATTAAAGCTTTTAAAAAAGTGAACGGAAACATTTTTTCAACAAACATAATTATTCTACAACCTTTAACAATTACATATTACGATGTATTGTTTGAATTTTACTGATTTCTAACTTGTAACTATAAAATGAAGTTCAACAAGTGTTTATATTGCAATTCTCCATCTGCAATTGCGTCATAAACATAAAATTCAATTACCTACTTTAAGTTTTAATTCAAACAATTCTTCGTAAAATATTCACTTTTAATATAAACAGTCTTTTCAAATACCTTTGTATACCATGGATTATAACTTTTCTGTAAAAAACTCAATTGTTACATCAAGTTAATTAGTAAAAAGTAGAAATATATATATATGTATATATCTTGTATATGTAATCTTGTTGTTGTTTTTATTAAGTTAACCTACTTATAAACTTATGCCCAAAATATACATTTGATCAAGCATTCATGAATAATTCAATTTAATATATTCAATTAAACTTACTCAATATATCTTTTGACCAAATAATTAATGTTTACGTTTTGTTGTTGTAATCAATCATAATGAGCATTTATAGGTTAAGACGCTACTTCTTCGTTGGTACTGTAGAATTGCAAATAAAATGCCCTAATAACGGTTATAAACTGTGAGGAATTATATTAATATAATTAGAATAATTATATAATGTCCAAGCACTTGTGACTGTAAACATTTGACAACACAAACACTTATACGGAGAATGACTTTGTTTACAGTTATAAGGATTCGAATTATTGTTTACATATTAAAAAAAACAAGCACCTTACGCGGAGCAAATTTGAATTATTGAGCATTAATCATGCACATTTAAGTTTTACGTCCACCCAATAGATTATTTGTTTTTCTTTATTTTCCCTCTGTTGGGCTCATTTGGTACTCTGAATTCGTCTGGTGAGTCTGGTGAAATTCGACCACTTAACATTTTCTCCATAAAGGACTACAATTTCGTGAGGGAGCCACATGTATAGGGCACATGGTGCATGCATATGCATTGACGACAGCGCCATAGTAAAAAAAATAAACACTACGTCATGTAACGAAAACGCATTTTTTGAATATTCTATTCTATTTCAATGTTTAAAGTGACAAGTGTTTTAAATGTTAAATACAATTAAACATTTGTACAAAAAAAAATTTTTTTTTCAGAGACCCGAAAATATTTCGAAAATATCTGAAAGCCTACTGAGAATATTCTACACATATTTAAAAAAATATTTACAGTATATTATTTTCTCAGACATTTACACATTTTCAGAATATTCCGAATATTCTAAAATATTTAAAAATATTTTTGGAATTTACAATATTTACAAATATAATATTTTCAGAATATTCTGAGAATGTTTTGTGCTATTAGGGATATTTTGAAAATAAAAATAAAATTAAATTAAATTAAATGTATATTATCAACTGTAAAAGATTGTCACATTTAAAAACGTATTAAGATAAAAATATATTAAAAATATTGTTAATATAAATGAAAAATTGTTAATTAAGGCTATATCAAGTCTGCTGCACCAGAGTTAGTCTCTTTTTAAATTAAAATTCGTAGGTTTAAAATAAAATGAAGTAATCAGACGATTCTTTAATTATGGGAGAATCTTACGGTTAAAGAAATTTCGATTTTTAGTTTTTATTTTTGTCTAGTGAACGGAATTCGTTTTACTTCGGAATTGACTATATAAAAAAACGAGTTCCGTTCGCCAAAAAAAAGTAAACAATAAAAATCGAAATTTGTTTAACCGTAAGATTCTCCCATGAACAAATAATCGTCTGATGACTTATATTTTATTTTATTTAAAACCTAACGAATTTCAATTCAAAAAGTAATTAACTCCGATGCAGCCAACAACGACGTCATCTTTGGTGAGCTGCGTGAACTATGGAACTGCGACTGAACCGACTGAACTGTGGAAATTGTAGTGGTTTTATTAGACCGAGAAGGAAGAAGCAGCAGCAGCAGCAGGAATAGCGCGCACAGAGAGCCCCTCTCGTGGTCAACTATAACATTTATTTGTTAGTGTAATTTGGTGGTGGTGCGATTGTTGTGGATAGTTGATAATATTGTTCGCTTGATATCAATTGATAATGAAACGTAACAAAGCGGAATAAAGTGGTCGGTCGAAACTCGAAAGACACCACTTGTGGCGAGGCCGCACAATTTTATCCTCAATTCGTACATATGAAATACAACGTTTCCAAGCAACCTTTGTATTTAGAATTCTTGCGCGCGATTGGGACTTAAACGAAAGAGAAGAGAGAAAAAAGCGACAGACGAAGAAGAAAAAAAGACGAAAGAAAGGAGGAAGCAAACGGAACGACGGAACACAATTTTTGTCAGCGTGAGAGAAATAAAAAAAGATACACAAGAAGAAACAACAACAATTGTTTATCCGGTGGAGACAAATTACAACTATTGCATGGGGGCCAACTAACGCAGCGGCGGCTTTCGTGCAAAAATCATTGTAAACGAAATAACACAAACAGTTACGTGAGATCCAATTAATTATTATGACTTTGAATGTCGGATCAAATATTCGTTTACAATTTTGTGTCGGGTCATGTGTTGAGTTTCTCGTTGTTAATACCGCCGACTAACAGATAACCAAACTTTTTCAACTTTCAAAGTCCGACTTTTCGCATTCGCGTTCTTCTTCGCACAAAACATATTTTCTTTCGGCGTAACAACCGCCCGGTTTTGTGCGCTTTGTATTCATTTGGTAATGTGAACAATTTAATTGTCGCTATATTTGTCATCACAAATATGTTGTATTCATACGAAATTTTCTTTTATTTTCGTTTTTTATTTAAGCATTTTTGTTGTTTTTGATTTCAATAAATAATTGTTAACTTAATATGTCTTTTACGCCATTTGTAGTGTTTATTCTTTTAAATAATTAATGTAAATTGCATAAAACTCTGTTATTATTTACTTGCGTTTTTTATTGTATAATTTTTGCACTAAAAAGTATGCACCGAAAACTAAGAATATTAATAATTTATTATCATTAATAAAAATAGTAAAATACGATTAAACTTCCTTATTTTGTATTTAAATTAAAATGAAGTGCTATTTTTGATTAAGTAATAATATTTATATATACTTTGATTATATGACTTACTCTACATTCAAAAATGTTTGAAAATAATGTAAAGCATTTGAAATGAAATTATTTTAATAAGTACTTTGTACAATTACAAATGATCGTTTATTTATTTATCAAATAATGTATGTTTAAATTATCTAAAATTCGACTAAAATAAGAATTAAGTGTTCACAATGTTCATATAAACATTTTTCATAGTATACTTATATATACTAACATTTGAAAACTAAAGTTTCAGGTAAAAACGTTCAGTATTACTAATGCGGTAGTGAGGAATAAAAGCGATCTCCTTGGAAAACTGGTTGGAATATGAAGTGAAAAGCTGGAGTACAATGTTATTGTATGATTATTGTGGTCTTTGTGTTCACTGCTACCATTACCATTACGGTTCAATCGTTGAACAACAATTCGTCTACAATTTGTCCACAACGTCAACACAAGTTTCCAGCGTGCATCATCTGACTCTAACTTAAGAATGGACCACCTTCAGGAAGTTCGGCAACTAGAACTTTTATGCAAACAGTTGTATGAATCTCAGAACTCGGCGTATCGTGCGGAGGCTGAAAAGAGTTTAGTTGGCTTTCAAAATGCGCCAGACACCCTCGCCAAGTGTCAGCTATTGTTGGACCGTGGCGATTCCGCTTATGCGCAATTGCTCGCGGCAACCACCCTCACTAAACTCGTATCCAGATCCTCACAGGGACTCAGCTTACAGCAACGACTTGATATAAGTAATTATATATCTTGTCTTTATATGTCTACAATTTCAATTTTCATTATTCAAGGTTGTGTTGTAACGCATTATATTGAATCATTAAAATTTTATGTAAAACACATTACTTTTTTGTTATAATTAGTAATGAAGATGATTTTAAGTTTTAAATAATATAAAGTTATACAATATTTACAATTGTAATAGTAAAGCGTTTCATTTTTATTAGTAACTGACAACAACCTTGGTATTATTTTACAGTAAAACCTTGTTTAATAGTACAGTTGCAACTTCCGTCGTCATATACATAAGACAGTTTTTTAATTTTTCTTGAATGTTAAAGCACCGCGAACTTTAAATAATATTAATCCAGTCTCAAAAACAAGTTTTAACGAGGTTTTGCTGTACTTATTTGATTAATCTAATAAAATTAGATTAAATTAATGTTAATGTTTATCTTCCAAAATTTATTTTCATCAGTGAAATTAACACAAGTTTATTTTAACTTGCAGGAAATTATGTACTAAATTATCTCGCGACACAACCAAAATTGCCAAATTTTGTAATACAGGCATTAGTAACACTATTTGCGCGAATATCAAAATTAGGTTGGTACGACTTGGATAAGGATGATTTTGTCTTTAGGAATGTCGTTACCGACGTTGCTAAATTTTTACAGGTTTGTATATATTTACTCAACTACAACATGATTAATCTGTAAAGAGATTATTTAATTATTTTTATAAAAACAAAACATTTTAATGATAATATACATTAAATAGGGATCCGTGGAGCATTGTATGATAGGAGTACAATTATTATCACAATTAACTTGCGAGATGAATCAAATATCAGAGGCAGATGCGAATCGATCACTGACGAAGCATCGCAAAATAGCGATTAGTTTTCGAGATACACAACTTTATGAAATATTTAAGTTATCCTGTTCCTTACTTGGAACGGCGAGAGAGAATTGCAAAAACTTGAATTTTAATGACGAAGCGCAGGTATAACTAAATAATAGTTTATATTTCTAATGAATAAGATTTAAAATGTTGAAATAAAATAATAATCATCCTGGTTTTCTTCTTCAGCACGGTTTAATGACACAACTTTTGCGACTCGCGCAAAACTGTTTAACGTTTGATTTTATTGGCACGTCGACAGACGAGAGTTCAGATGACTTGTGCACTGTGCAAATTCCAACGAGCTGGCGACCAGTGTTCCTGAACGTGTCCACTGTGAAATTATTCTTCGATCTTTATCACAGTTTGCCCAATACTTTATCATCCCTAGCGTTAGCCTGCTTGGTACAAATTGCGTCAGTTCGACGAAGTTTGTTTTCAAATGGCGAGCGAGCAAAGTTCCTTACACACCTGGTGAACGGTGTCAAACACATCCTGCAAAATCCGCAGGGTCTAAGTGATCCTAATAATTATCATGAATTTTGTCGTTTGCTCGCACGACTTAAGAGCAATTATCAATTGGGCGAACTCGTGATGGTGGAAAATTATCCCGAGGCAATTCAGTTAATCGCCAAATTTACCGTTCAGAGTCTGCAGATGTGGCAGTTCGCGCCAAACAGCGTGCATTATCTGCTGAGTCTGTGGCAGCGGATGGTCGCGTCGGTGCCTTACGTGAAGGCGACGGAACCGCATCTGTTGGACACGTACACGCCCGAGGTTACCAACGCTTACATCACGTCGCGACTTGAGTCGGTCGCGGTAGTTGTGCGCGAAAATGTGGAGGATCCTCTTGATGATCTGGGCATGGTACAGCAACAGCTGGAACAGCTGTCGGTGATTGGACGCTGCGAGTACCAAGATACGTGTGCTCTACTCGCACAATTGTTTGATCAAGCGGCGAGAATTTATCAAGAATTAATGAACCAACCAACGGCTGCAGGATCACCCGCACAACAAAGAATCGATATCGCCATACAGGAAGGCCAGCTTACCTGGCTTGTTTACATCATTGGTTTGTTTTTAATCAAACATTTAATCTTTTGCATATAAATGATATCGACTTCAGATTTAACCCATTGATGATCGAACGTCTCAAAGTGTATACAGAATTATATGTAAAACAATTCCTGCGATCATCAACCAGTTAAATTTGACTTGTTTAATTTTTGAAATATTTAGATTATAGAGTGTCTACTGAAATATACAAAAAAATATCACATGCAAAATCGAGAATTGTACTATGTTTGTTTAAATTCAGAAATTCTCAAAATATTAAAAAACATTTTTATTGTTAATTTAATTATTTTTAATTATTTATTTTAATTATTTTTTTAAAATATATTATACTTAAAAGTATAATTTGGAATATTTAAATATGTTAAATTCTTATTAAATTACATATAAAGTTATATTTGTTTGAATTTTTATGAAATTTATGATTTATTCAATAACCTTGTTTATATTTTATTTTTGTAATATAATAAATCATTTTTTTTCAATTCAGTAGACATCCTGATTAGATAAATTGTTATTGACTTTTTAACCGTAACTATAAATAATATGATCTGATTAAATTCTTACAAGAATTCATTTAAGAATATATTTATTGTCATATCTTAAGTTTGATATAAAAATTGTATAATTATACAAAAAATTTAGATAATTCTTTGAAAAAACTTAGTGAAAAACAAGAAGAATTATAAGATTTAAAAACTTAATTGCAGGTAGTGCCATTGGTGGTAGAGTATCATTCAGTAGTAATGAAGAACATGATGCCATGGATGGGGAATTAGTGTGTCGAGTTCTTCAACTGATGAATCTGACTGACTCCAGACTAGCTCAGAGAGGCTGTGAAAAACTCGAACTGGCGATGCTTAGCTTTTTCGAACAATTTCGTAAAATCTACGTAGGCGATCAAGTTCAAAAAAATTCCAAAGTTTATAGACGATTATTCGACGTATTAGGTCTCAGTGATGAGGCAATGGTTCTTAGTGTGTTGATTAGAAAAATGTACGTTAATATTTCTTGTACAACACGTTTCATTTCAATTTATTAATAAATTTTACAAATAACTATACAATTAAACATTATACTTTAATAATAAGAATATATCTTTTTTCAGAATAACAAATTTAAAATATTGGGGCAGGAGTGAACAGATTATTTCGAAGACTTTACAATTATTGAATGATCTCTCCGCAGGTTACAGTTGTGTTCGAAAACTGGTCAAATTGGAAGAAGTCCAATTTATGTTAAGAAATCATACGGTAAATTTGTACATTCTTAAATGATATTTTAATTCTATTTCATTTGAATGATTCTACACGTTTTAGATCTTACTAATAAACTGATGAACTTTGTTTTCTTCTTTCCAGGTTGAACATTTTCCTTTTTTAGGAAACAATGTTGCAGTCACAGAAATGCGATGTCGATCAATGTTTTATACTTCTTTGGGACGATTGTTAATGGTTGATTTGGGTGAAGATGAAGAATGGTTCCACGGTTTTATGTTACCGCTTACAGTCGCCATAGAAAATCTCGGACAGATGATGAGTACGGCAGATACGCCGTTATTCCCAGCTGAAGAAGCTAAAAAGGCCTTGATCGGGCTAGCTAGAGATTTAAGAGGATTAGCTTATGCCTTTAATACTAAATCTTCGTATATGATGCTTTTTGATTGGCTGTATCCTTTTCTGATGCATAAATACGTTTCTTTAAATATTAATAAATTTACTTATATTTATAATTATAATAAATATTTTGTATTATTTTTGTTCATTAAAATATGATATATATTGACTTATAACATATAATAGATATCCAAATTACACGCCTATTTTGCTACATGCAGTGGAACTGTGGCATCATGATCCCCAGGTGACAACGCCTGTTTTGAAATTGTTTGCCGAATTAGTACAAAATAGAAGTCAACGATTACAGTTCGACGTTTCGTCGCCAAATGGAATATTGTTATTTCGAGAAGCCAGTAAAATCATATGCAGCTATGGCAACCATATACTTAGTGTCGAAGTACCCAAGGATCAAATATATCCTCTGAAATTGAAAGGAATAAGCATATGTTTTAGTATGTTAAAAGCAGCTTTGTGTGGAGGTTACGTCAATTTTGGCGTCTTCCGGTTATATGGCGACGAAGCTTTGGATAATGCACTCAACACATTCGTCAAATTATTACTTAGTATACCACAAAGTGATATATTGGTACATATTACAGCTTTTACCATTTTAATAAAATTTTAAAATTCTTCATCAAACAGAAATATTATTTAATTATAAATATAAAACAAATAATTTATATTTTTAGGACTATCCAAAACTCTCGTCAACATACTATGTTTTACTTGAATGTTTGGCGATGGATCATATGGAGTTTTTATCAACACTGGAACCACGAGTCTTTCTATACATTCTATCGAGTATCAGTGAAGGCCTCGTTGCATTAGGTGCGCTAACAGACTCTCATACAGGTTTGTGCGGCTGATGAATTATTGTATTCATCGTATTGCTGTGTGCTATTGTTCTTCAGTATTCTCAGTGCCTTGTAAATTTATTCATACATCATCATGAAATAAATATGAAAAAAAGGTTGATCAAATGTTCAATTTGCACAACATTGTCAAATAATGTTCTATAATGGCAAAGAGAAAATTGGAGTATGTTAGTATTGTATCTAGACCTTCATTATTTTTCAAACATTAGTCTTATTCATTATTCATGCTTTGAGATATTCAATTTTTCTTTGTTTCAGCTTCATTTAGAATTAATAATCATTTCGCAAATAGTTTTATTTATTAATTGTTATTATTGTAGATTATATTACAATTGTTTGGAATTATATTAATTCAAATTTATGCATTGCTATAAATAGTATTGTTATTTAGCAATTAATATTTTTTATATTTAATAATAATAACAATATTACTAAATATTTCGTAATGATTAAAAAATCATAATTCATGAATTAACATAACGAAAAATTTCTGTGATATATGATTATACATTCGTATTTTACAATTATATTATTGCTGAGTAGATGACAGTTCAATAGTATAAACATTAGATATGATACAGATTTATAAATAGTAGGTCAAATGGTCTTAGATACAAATAATAGTCAGCCGCACAACTTGTTAATAATAATAATTATAGTTATATAGAATTTAATATTTTTTAATAGTTACAAGATATATAGTAACCATTTTGAATATCGTAAATATGCTTTTCAATCAATTTCCAACTATTTAATTCAACGAATTATAATATCTTTTTGGAAATGATAAAAAATAAAAATGCAAAAATTACAATTTATAAATTTTCTTGATTAAAATGTAATATGATAATATAATTTTTGTTTATCAAAATAATTTTTTGAAATATTATTTGGCTAGTGAAATTTGTATAATTTTGTTTAATTATTAATTTAAAGTTCAACATTTTAAACATTTTACTTTTCTTAGAAATATCTATTCTAAAATATAAATATTAATATTTTTTTCATGTGATAAATGAAACAATTATTTTGTCTGATTGAACAAATGTTAAATATTAGTACAAAAGAATCTACATTAAAATTGATGTAGAATAAAAAGACTGCAAATGCTAAAATTTTAAAAATATTACATTGTATAAATTTGTGTTTTAGATACTATGGTGTGTACTGGTTGTTGTGGGACTTTAGACTATATTGTAACATATTTATTTAAACAACTTTATCAAAAGGGTAAGTTTGCAGGTATTTTTAACTACTAAAACATATACATTCGTTAAGTTTGACAAACGATCTAATACTTAGGAAATGTACATCCAGGAAAAAAGAATGCTACAAATTCCGGCGGTGGAGAATTATTTTTGCAAGTTTTGAAACAGCATCCTGAAATATTGCAACAAATACTGAGCACTGTTTTAAATGTAATTATGTTTGAAGATTGTAGAAATCAATGGAGTATGTCGAGACCCTTATTAGGTCTCATTTTACTGAACGAAGAGGTACTTACTTTACTTTTTATATAACATTAATAATAAATCATTAATTTAAATCAAAATTTTTACTCAAAGATATGATTTTATTTATATAAAAATCTCATGTTTTCAGTATTTTAATCAACTAAGAGAAAACATTATTAGAAGTCAACCTGTAGATAAACAGGCTGCAATGGCTTTATGTTTTGAAAATTTAATGGAAGGCATTGAAAGAAATTTAGTAACAAAAAACAGAGACAGGTAAAGTTAAAATAAAATCATTCATTTTTTAGGGGGCCACCTGATCTGCCGAATGTTCAAAATCCCTAGCGTTACATTTGCACCAAAAATTACAAAAATAATTGGTAAAATATCAAAATTTCAAAGAAACATTTAGCTATAATGAATAATTATTACTTTATCTACAACTCAAAATATTCAAATACTAAACAATATAATCGTTATAATGCTTAATTATTACTTTACATAAAACTAATAATGTTTAAATACTAAAAATAATAATTTTTATAATGTAAAATAGCTTTTTGTTAAAAGTACAATTCAACTTAACATTAAAATGTCAAGAAAACAAAGTGATAAATGTTCATTTGATACAAAACCAATCACAGGACGACTTTTCCGTTCAGTTTTTGAAAGCCGTCCTGTGATTGGTTTTGTATCAAATGAACATTTATCACTTTGTTTTCTTGACATTTTAATGTTAAGTTGAATTGTACTTTTAACAAAAAGCT
>JABFPJ010003191.1:0-16829 GCA_022817425.1 Gryon sp. ZL-2020 | reverse complement strand
TTTTTTGTTATTGTTTTTTTTTTTTTTGTTTTTTTTTTTTTTTTTTTTTTTTTTTTTAATGAAAAATGATATGATTATTTTTTTAGGCAAATTTGGAAATGCCTCAATTAGAGATGATATCGCGAACTTGCGGCACTCCGACGCCGGCAGTTTGGCCGTACGTGACGAAGTTGCCACTGTGGAATATGTTGAAGCCAAAAAAATTGCACCGGCGACGATTGCGCGAGGAGTTTTCGTTTATGCCGACACCAGCGCTGGATCTACTCGACAGAATGCTCGAGCTCGATCCCGAGAAACGAATCACCGCGGCGGACGCACTCAAAAGTGCTTGGTTGAAAAATATTCATCCTGACCAGTACGCAGACTTTTTCATGGAAATATATTTATGGATTTTTTTTGTTTAAATTTTAAAGAAAAAAAAAGAAGAAGAGATTATACACATTTTTTGTGGAAAACAAATTTTGTTGATTAAATTTGAACAATAATCAATAATTAATAGCTAATAATCAATAATCAGTAATAAATAATAAATCATTAATATTTACGAAACAATAATAACTAATTATTAAATATATTTAATTAATTATTATTTTATAATTCATAACTAACTGATTATGTTAGTAAGTAATTTTATTTAATTTTATTTAATTTAAAAAATCAAAAGTTTGAAATAACTATGCATTCTTAAATTATTTAAATAAACTCGTAATTATTTAAAATAAACTCGTAATAAATAATTAAAGTAAATAAAATTGTAAAAGAGATTTGTTAATCAAATTTAAAAAACATGCTTCAAAGTTGAAATCAAAATTCGCTCATAACGAATATCTGATAAATAATAAAATAAAATTATTTGAAAAATCAATGTAATAGTAAAAATAACATTTCATTTTTTGGTTTAAGTAAACAAAATGTAACAAAATCACTTTTTACTTAATAATTGAATCAAATGAATAAAATCTTAACTAAAATCGTAACTTTATGTGGTAACTCAATAAAATAACTCATAAAGTCTATGAAGTATTTCGTTAATAAATAATTGATTTAATCAACTTGTTATATTATATTTATTATATTTTATTATATATTATTATTATATATACTTGTTATATATACTTGTTATATTATATTTAGTGTAACGGTACAGTAATACTAATACATTATATAAATAATGAATATTAATAATTGAATAAAATGATAAATTAATGTCGAACTAAACTAAAAGCAAATGATTTCCAACAGGATGACCGTACCAGAGTTACCGACTTGGCAAGATTGTCACGAGCTTTGGAGTAAAAAGCGTCGAAAGCAATTGCGAGAACAGCAGGAGCAAGGTAATGGCCAAGGAATAGTCCCCTAGTTCAACCACCACCACAACCACAAATCAGTGCGAACACAACGATATATGTAGTTATGTATAAAATGAAGAAAAAATGAAGAAAAAAAAAGAAAAAAAAATCCAAATCAATGTTGGTTCATCCACCCGGATTTATGTACTTAGTTGGACTTTGTTGTTTCGAAGAATAAACGAGAGTTATGAAATGAAATGTGATAATATAAGCAGAAACAAAAAAGTTTTCTTTGCAAATTAAAAATCAAAGTCTTCTGTTTTCTTTTATTTCTTTTTTATAAACAAATAATACAAAGTAATTTATAAGTGACTCGTTTGAAATAAATATTTGTGATGTTTGCTTTTATATTAGAAAAGTAATGAATGATGAAAGAAAGCTTATTTCGGATATATATACATATATAGATTTATAATAATATATATGTATATATATATTAATATATATTTAACAAAGTAAAAAGTTTAATAAATAAAAGTACGTTGCATATATAATAAGAAGCTATTTTATATTATAAAAGTGCGAAAGTCCAATAAGTTTAATGCAAGGTAAATAATGTATTTTTTTCTTTGTATCATTTGATTCATTAATTCATTCGTTAAAAATTTGAAACGTTGATTATAGTAAGATATAATAATAATATGATATACAAAATTTATTATGTGTAAGTAAATAAACTATTACTTTTATATTCGTGCTTTTTTGTTATAATACAATAATTCTACATACATATATATTATAGTTTAATATAATTCCAATATAGAATAAAAAATAAAACATATTTTAAATATTTTTATATAAAAATAATATAATTTATTTTTAAATCATGTTTAAATTTTGAAACTGTTTAAGTATTGCGGATTTATTTGTATTTATTTTTTATTTTATATATATAAAATATACATAAAAAATGGTTCATATGTATGTATATATAAGTGACATAACCTAATTTTCGAATTACTTACGAATCGTGATATACATAAATATATGAAAAAATAATACTTATCATTTTTGTAAATAACATAAAAAAGTTGAATTAAAAAAATTATTTTAAAAAACAATAAAAGCAAAGTTATTAAAAATGCATTATTTTATTTATATACATGCTTTATATATTTGTATATAATATACAATAAAAATATATAAAAAATAATTAAACAAAAAACAATATGTATATATATATATATTTCAATGTATAACAAAAAATTATATATGCAACGTAAAAAATTAAAATAAAATATTAAATAAAAGTAAAAAAAATGAATGTTAACAATTTTCTTGAATTAAAAAAACAATTTTTTTTTATTTTTTAGTATCGATGCAGCAGGACTCGTCGTTTAGCAAAATGCCTCTGCTGCCTTTACCAAATAAAGGCGGCGCCTACAAAGGCGAGGAACTGAACGACGTTGGGGGGTGAGTAACAACAAAAACGTAAAAAAACAAAAGGAATCAAATGAAAACAGCAAATTATTGTACAACGTAACAGCGTCTTTCTATTCTGTAAAAATAATCATTTTTTTATACGCACACCTTTTTCCTGTTTTTTTTTTTAATTAATTCGTTTTTTAGTATCTTTTGTATTTTAGTATTTTACGTTTCATCGTGCAAATTGAATTTTCGCGCTTCTTTTCTTTTTGGTTTTGAATTTTCGCGCCAATTTCAAATTCTTGCGAGCGAAAATTCAATTTGAAATTTTGAAAAAAAATGTTTGTCATTGAAAAAGTGAAGGCATATCGAATGTAACGTTAAAAACACTTTATTTCGTTCAACATTATATATATATGTATATATGCATATATATTTTATATATATAAATATATATATTGTTGATAATAGTTTCTTGTTGTCAAATTAAAAAAAAGTTGTATATAAGAGCGACATGTACCGCACTGTGATAAGCATTTATTGTGGACGAATTTAGGGTAATTCAAGTGAGCGGAAATTACTGTTATTATTGTAATAAAAGCTTCAATGAAGACTGCCAACTGTTTTTTCTCGAAAAAAAATTTTTTTTCTCAAAATTACAATACTTAGCTTTTACGAAAGTTATACGAAAGTCATTGTAAACTTTAGTAAAAAAATATATATGTAAATATATAACACTTTTACTAAAGTAAGTCATTAAGTTTGTAACTTCGTTTTTCGGGATGAAAATTATATTTTTACGTATATATATATATTTATTTACTTATATATATGTATATAAATATTTTTTTCATCTCAAATAAATACATAAAAGCAGTTACTAAAATTAATTTTGTAATGTGATTTTGTAATTATGTAAATTGGCGTTTCAAACTTAGTAATTAAGTATTAAAAATTTTCTGTACGAAAAAAACACACAAAAAAGCAAAAAAAAAGTAACATTTAACAAAAATCGAAAAAAACACAAAAATGTAGCGTTTTGTTTGCAAACTTTATGCCAAATTTATGTCAAAATTATGTCACTTGGTGCAGAACATAAACACGACATAAAATTGACATAACTCTGACATATGAATTTATATATAAATATATATATATATATAGAATATGAAATTATTTATACTTGTGTAAATATATTTGTAACGATGTGCGTATGCACAAGGCGGGAAAATTCAAATGTCTTGAATTAAGGAACAAAACGAAATCTTGTCACAAGGCATATTATATATAATCCTACCAATTCCACACTCAAATTGTTTTTCTTTTCTTTTTTTTTTTTTTTTTCTTTTCTTTGGATGCGTCGTTTTTTCTCTTTCATTATGATAAATTTTTAATTGTACACAGTTCGATTGCGTAATATTTTATATTTATTAAAAAAAATGCAAATCGAAATTTAATTTGAATTTTCAACATTGGATGAAATTTATTATATTTGAATTTTTTAAAAACTAGTTCTTTAACTGGAAATATGACTAAATTATTGAAAAAAAAGGAAATAAAATATCAAAAATGCAAATTTTACAATTGCTTTATTTAAATTATTTTACTGGAAAACATTTGATGGATAATTAATTAATTATTTAGTGAATAATTGTACTATGAATTGGCGAAATGGTCGATGCAATCGAATTGTACAAGCTTCGAGATTGTCTTCGAGACTCAAACTTGAAGAGAAAGATGAATATGTATACTGTTTGCAGATATATTATTTTGTATAAAAATAAAGGCAATTTATTTAATATTTTGTTTGTTTCTTTGATTTCTTTCTTGATTTTAGTTTAAGTGCAATTCTTGTCCAAAATTATATTAAACATTTAATACAATTTTGGTAATCATTATAATTAATTATTATGCATATTTTTATTATTACAATTTTACATTAATGTAATTAATTTATTTCAATGTTCACATTATTATTAATGTACACCTTTTTTATAATGCAATTTATAAAATAAAATCAAATGGAATTCGTGTGGAATTCGTAGTGATATTAAAAAGTTGAATACAACAAGGTAAACAAGAATTATTAAAACAAAAAGAAATTTTTAAAAAATTGGAATGCTAATTTTGAAAATTAAAAGAAAATATTTTTTTCGAGAAATTCTCTTTTTTTTCATCGACAGAACAAAATGTGTTTTGTAACTGGAAGTCTAACATTTTTAATCATTTAATAACTTTTTTTCATAATTTAATGCACGATTAAATTTTTTGTTATTTCAATGTATATTCATTTAATTAATTTAACTAGTTTGTTTTAATTTGGCGCATAATTGCATGTGAATATGTAAAAAAAGCATACACACTGTAACTTAAAACAAGAATAATTTTTGTATGAAAAATATTTTATTTTAGATCCTCAAAGAGACTGAAATTAGAAGCCGGCGGTTATAATTCGGAGTCTCAGCAGCGTTGCGGAACGGAAATGTTGAATCAACTGGCGTTTGGCGGTTCATCGCCGCCATATGCGTACAACAGTCCGCCGGCGGTGAAGCCGCGCTCGAATGTTAAAGACACGCATTTTTCAGATTTTCAAACAGACGACAGTCTGGCGAAAAAATTAATGGCACTAACGAATTCGTTTAATCAAGGCAAGCCAATTAATGTCGAGGATATCATGTCGTTGAGGGCAAATAACGAGGTAGTATTCATTGTTTTGGTTTTTTGAACGAAAATATTGGCTAAATTGTAATTAAAAACAAGTTCAAACTAGTTTCAAAACCTGTTCAAACCTGTTCAGAATCAGTCCAAAGTACTTATAACTTAGGTCGATCTACTTTGAAACCAGTACAAACTCGTTCTAACTTACTTTAAACTTGTTTTAAACTAATTTAAACTGGTTTGAACGAATTTCAGACTGGTTTGAACTAGTTTGAACTAGTTTTAAAGTAGTTTGAACTGATTATAAACTGGATCAAAACTAACTAAACTTCGCACAAAATCTGATAAATCTAGTTTAAAATCAATTTAAACTACTTTGAAACTAGTTCAAACTAGATCAAACCAGTCTGCAATTCGTTCAAACTAATTCAAATTAGTTTAAAACCAGTTCAAACACGTTCTAACCTACTTTAAACAGGTTTTAAACTAACTTAAATTGGTTTGAACGAATTTCAGACTAGTTGTAACTAGTCTGAACTAGTTTCAAAGTAATTTGAACTGGTTGTAAATTAGTTTTGTCAGATTTTGTACGAAGTTTAATTAGCTTTGATCCAGTTTGAATTAGTATGAACTAGTTTTGAACTAGTTTTTATCTTATTTTCAACAGGTTTGAATGAGGTTGAACTAATTCTAACTAGTTTTAATCATGTTTACAACTAGTTTGAACTCGTTTCCAAATCATCATTGTTGAACTTTTTCATGATTGTTGTTACTACAGACGGACTCGAAAGCGGTGCAGTTACTCATGGAATTGCAATCCGAGCTTCGACTTGCCGCGAGCTCGAGACTCAGTGGACAACTTGAGCCGCATATGCCGGTTATGAATCCGCCTCCGACAGGTGTGTCTCATACATGAAATATTGAACATTTGCTGCCATTTTTTTGCAACTCATTTTGGACATCAAAAATAATCTTAAAAAGTGTAATTTTTATTTTTTTGTATTAAATTCAGTAAGCATATTATGGAAATTCTACGTATTTTTTTAATGTTTTCAAACTGGTTTGAACTGGTTTTAACCAGTTTTTGAACTGGTTATAACCTGTTTTGGAACGAATTTTAACAAGTTTCATTCAAAAATTAAGAAATCAAAATTTAAGAAATTAGTACGAGTGCTTTTATGTCAACAGCTTCAAATTCCGGACAAAAGGGCAACTTTGATGCGCACGCAGTTTACGCGGGTGACGATGCGGTGAGTTGCGGAAGATGGTCACAATTGGCAACGACTGGCGTCAGATCGGCTTTAATGGCACTCATGTCGAGATACGGCTTAGATTCTTATAATCCTTCTCCGGCGACTAATCGACCACCGCCAGGTAAATTAAAAAAAAAAAAAAAACATTTTTTGTAATATTGCGAAAAATACAATATAATGTAAATTTATAAAAATGTCGATAATGAAGAAATTCTCACTGGCTGACGGTCGGTAATAATGTTCTGCATTACCGACAGTCGATAAAAAATTAGATTTACTAGTTTTAATATAAAAATGCGTTGTAAACATTGTTTTCATTCATTTTTTCAGATTAGAATGTGAAACTTTGGAATGAACGAAAGTCCAAAACAAAGTCTAAAAGCAGTGGGGGAAAAAGCGAAATAAATAGAAATTGATTGAACTTTATGAGAAAGTTGATGAGGACAACTTGGAGGTTAACAAACAGAAACGATTTGTGAATTGTGTGAACGTAAACAAAGAGTTAAAAAAATTTTGTGCATTTTTGTTGTCTTACTCTTTTTGGTGTTTGATTTCTGGCATTTTCTTGGGTTAATTATAGATTGGAAAAACATGAAGAATTTGTTAGTTTTGTGATGTACTTAATAAAAATATAAAGTTTGATATAAAAATGAAATGTCGCATCCTAACCTAGATTTTGCACAAAAAATATCAACGATGAAGAATTACAGCGATCAGTGCACATTGGCACGCAAATCGCAGCAGCATTTTCGAAGCGCTTTAAATGAACTTTGTCAGCAGTACGAAAGTAAGTATTAGTTTATTAAAAAAAGAATTGTTGATCATTTGTGACATTTCTTGATATTTTGAAAAAGTAAGATTTCGTTTGTTTATAAATTAGGGTTTTCGAAGTTAAAAGATTGAAAAGTATTGTTTTTGTTTGTTATTGTTATTGTTATTGTTATTGTTATTGTTGGAAAAAGATTAAACTTTTTGTATTTAAATATTAATTTGAATAAAATAAAAAGAATTACAATGGTATGTATGTTTACATATATATAATGTTTTTCATTTGTATACTTTTGATTGAAAAAGAAAAAACTCATTTTGTTGATAATTATTGAATTTCAAAAGTTAGTATTGTAAAATGTTAAAGTTTAGTTTTTAATTCGTATTTTTTAAATGAAATTCCAATAAAATTAGGATTTTAGGTTAGGTTAGGTTAGATATTGATTAGCTTTACAATTTGCGCCAAATGTTTTCAGAAATTTAATTTTGTGAATTTAAACGTGAATTATTATTTAAAGATTTTAATTTTGTAATACTGTTAGTAAATATTTTGTTGTTGATGTTTTATTTTTAATTCGGTCTTTAGGTAATTTCCAATTTATTTTAAAATTTACATTTAAATTTACATTATTAAATTGCGTGGGTATAATTAAATTTACATTTTATCATATTCGCATAAATAATTGACTTAAAAAAAACAGAAATTATCTTAACTTCATTTTTATATTTAAAATAAAATGTAAACAACAAATATTTTTTTTATTAATCAATGTTTATAATTTAATGTATTTTTATTTTTAATTAAACAAATTTAATTTATTCAATTTCGTCATTAATGAATGTTTATACTACATATATTAGGCTATCATTTTGTTTAAAAACATGAAATTCTAATTTATTTTTGTTTAAAAACAAAATTTGTTATCATTTAATTTTGTTTGAATTATATGGGGAAAAAATTAAAATAATATCAATCAATAATATTGATTTTCATTTTGCATTGCAGAATTATGGGAGGACCATTTGAATCTTATCCAATACGTCGAAGAAAAAGTAAAAAAAAATACTGTACAACCAATCAATGCCGAAATAAAAGAAAACATAAATCCGTAAGTTAATTGAATACATTAATAAATACATTTTTTTAAACAAAATTAAGTTGATTGCATCATAAAATTTTTTCAGATTAACATCCCAAATAAAGATTGAAAACAAAAGTAACAAAATTGCGAAGGAAAGTAATCAAAATCACAATGGTTCGATTGATGAAGACATATTTCAAGTGCCTGAAGTCATATCTCTGGATTTTAATTCAGATTCTGAACCAACGCCGAGTAAATCTAAAATTGACACCGATGAGAATATGGTAAACAACAATAACGACAAAGAATGTTTGTTTCGAAAAAATTGCCACCCTTTTGTAAAATTATTTTAATTTAATTTTTTTTATTTCAAGAAATTACACAAAAATGTTTTTTAAATTTCTTTTAAAGACAAACCTTTCATTTTCATCACAGAAAAGTTAACATTAAAAAAAGTTATAAAACTTTTTTTAATCAATAATTTGTTTAATTAATAGATTTTCCTTTTTTTAGATCACAAGTCCGATAGTTTCAAAACGTCGTCGTCGGCGCAAAAAGACTACGAATCTGGACAAATCCTCGACCACGGAATCGTCCGAGTTGAGTCATAAGATTGACTTTCCGGACGACGATTTCGAAGACGCGATGTGCAACGTGTCCACCATAATCGACGACAACCAACCGACAACTTCGATTCTCGATTTGCCAATCGTCGAAGACATCAAAATCGTCCCCGAAAAGTCGAAAGCTTGTCGCAAATTGGCGATCGACAAATCGGCGGATGCGAGTTTTGAATTATCACAAGAGGGACGAAAGTTGGTCCAAAGTAAGCTGATTTTGCAAAAAGTCAAGCCAAAACCGGCACCTTCGTTGTTTTCCATCGAAGACAAAGATTTAACGATTTTGGGTCAAAATTGGGACAAAAAAAGTCCGATTAAAAAACCGTTACAAAGTCCGGATGAGAGTTTAGTTTTTACGGCATTTAAGCCGAAGAATAAATTGACTTTGTCATTGAAAAAAAAAGATGTGTCTGTGAAAATGGAAGAAGTTGAAGAGAAAAGCAAAAAAGTCGATGAATTGGATTTGAATGAACAGTTTTTTCTGGTGCCGAATCCCGTGCAAGAACCTGGACCCTCGAATCAGATTAAACGAAAGTTGTCGGACAAAAGCGAGTTTGAGGATAACAGTTTTCTGAACGATGAAACATTCTTTTCGCCCGGGGAAAGGAATAAAATGAAGCAATGTAAAGTTGATGATGAGGATGATGATGAGGAAAGGGAGCAAGATCAGGGGAATTCATCTAAATATTGTACAAAGTTCGTAAATTAGACAAATATTTTTTTAAGTTTAATTTAAAACATTATTTTTCGCTTGATTTTTTTGGCAAAATGAAAAATTCATTGTTTTTGGTTATCTTCTGGTTAATTTTTTAAAGTTAAAAATGGAAATAAATTTATAATTGTTTGTCATGTAATATATTTTTTTAATTAATAATTTTTTATAATTTGTTAAAAATGTTTAATAAGTAACTGTGTTCAATTTTTTGAAAATTGTCAAATTTTGATTGAAATATTCCATTTTGATTTTCTTTTTCAATATTTTCAATTCAATCATCATCATATTTTTTAGCTTTATATTTTTGGAAAAATATATATTTTTAACATTTTAAAAAACATAATTTTCTTTCTTTCATAAATTGATATATAATTTAATCAATTTATATGCAGGGAAGACGAGAAGAAAAACAAAGAACTACCTTACGTAGGCAAAACTGTTCGTGGAAAAGAAGCAAGAGCTAAGTTGGACGGATGGGATTGTTGGGAATGTGAAAAGGTGATAGCATTTATTGCACAAAAGAAAATTAACCATTTTCCCTCTAATTTTTACATTTTACATTTTTGCATCTGTATTTACTTTTGAATCTTTGCAGTTTTATCAAGGAATGGGTTACACTGAACAAGAACTGAAAAGATTCAGAAAAACCTGTTCGAGGCACAGATCCAAATACAATGAAAGGATATATACTCCAGCGGGTAAATTTTTGCTTTTTATAATAAAATTTTGCCGAATAAAAAAATGAACATTACATGTATATGTATACATATATCCAAGAAAATTTATTCATTTTTCAATTTTTTTTTAGGTTTCTGGGATCCAGTATTTTCTAATCCATGCAGTCCTGACAATTAGTCATATTGAATTTTCGTTGCTCGAAAAAACAAAAAAAAGATGAAATAAAGATATATTATATGTAAATATTTAATATATTTGTTACAAAAAAAAGTAATTTTATAAAATTTGTAAGATTTGTGTAAGAAATAAAATATCTTTTATATTTGAATTATATCATATTTTTAAAAGAAGCAATAAATATTCCATCGTTATTCCACCATAAACTGATTTATTCTTTTACAACATATATTATACTCTCCAGTAACATAGCATATATTTATTCTGTTATCATTTTATAATATATATATATAATATATTTATTTATATATTCGCCACTTTTGATGTTACACAAAAATATAGAATCTATCTGTTATTCAGGTGGCTAAAAGAAATTGCAAGCGAAAACACATTTTCTTCAAATAAGAAAAAGGATAAAAGTCTTTTGAACATGTTTTTGCATCATACAAGTATGAATATACATTTTCTTGTTGCGCTGAAATCACTGTAATTTGTTCGGACATTTTTGTTGTAATAAGATTCAGTCAGGAAAAATGATACGATAAAACATTTTAGTTCATAAAAAAAGGAGTCTGAACTTCTTTTGAATGAGTTAGAATTGGTTTGAAAATAGTTTAAGATCTGTTCGAACTTGTTTAAAACTAGTTAACACTAGTTTGAAACCAGAACAAACAACTTTAAAACAACTTCAAACCACTTTAAAAAAAAGTTTAAAATGATGTAAAACAAGTTTAAACAAGTCAAAAACCAGTTCAAACAAGTTTTAAATAACTTTAAATGACTTTTAACTGATTTTAAACTATTTTAAAACTAGTTCTAACTGGTTTTAATTGGTTTAAAACATTCAGTCAGGAGAAATGATACGACAAAACATGAGTTCGTACAAAAGTAGCGGATAAAAACACATAGTCACACAATTACATTCATGATTATAATCCACAATTATTTTTAATTACAATGTCAACTCAAAATCATGTAAATTGTTGATTGTTTGTTTTAACTGTAAAACTTTACAATTGAACAAATAACCGTGTAAATGCACTTTGGAAGCATCGATCAACATATAAATACAGTACATTTTACAGTTAGTACATTCAACAGTCCAAATTACAATTTGTTTGTTTGTTTTTTCACTTCATTTCTTCAGTTTTTACTTATTCAATAGACTGAGTTTATTAATTATGATTTTCCATGATACATACGATAAAATAGTCTTCTTCAATTATTCATGTTAAGATATAATAGTTTCTTTTTTCATTTTATTTTAATATATATATATATTTGTGTATTTATATATATGTATAAGTATAATTAATCTCTTTCTCTTTTTTTATTCAAGATTTTACAATATATGATAAAACTTTTGTCTTTTCTTGTTATTTACTAAAATTTTGTTTAATTAAAAAAGTAATGGAATTAAAAAAGTGATTAATTCTTCTCTTTGGCCAAACTTAATATCATTATAGGAATAAATTCCTAGGAATTTGCAAGATTATGAATATAGTTTATTTTCTGGTGATATTTAGTGTCTTTTTTGTTCGTTATATAGTCGGTTCACCAGCAGCCGCAAACAGTCTTTACTACCAATTAATTAATTAATTAATCAATTAATTAATTAATTATTATGTATCCATGATGCACATTAATGATCAAATCAACATAAACAATTTTGATCTTCAATTACTTTCCACTATGTCTATTTGTTTAAAATATCATTTTAGGACGGAAAAAGTGTTAAACATTAGAATCTCATACTTTAACCAAATTACCAAAAATAAAACAAATTCAAACTTCTAAATTAATTTTTGTTCGAATTTAGAATCAACTTTTCTTGGTTTTTAGTTTTTTCAAAAGTAGAATTCAAAATAGAATAGGCCATGGCTTTCAAACTAGTTGAAAGTTTAGTGTCAGACGTCATAAACAGTCGAAAATGTTGTACCAAAGGAATTAATTGGATTTGGTTGTTGATGGTTGTTGTCCGTCAAAGGAGACGAATTTGGACGTGGAGGGGACGTCATTAAACGATGGTGTGGGTGACTTCTCAGCCGGTGGAATGGGCAGAGCTTTTAAAATTGCATGCACCTCCTCGGCTACGGCAACCAGCACAAACTCAAACTGCTTCTTGTTGGCGACCATGCCGGGTCGTTGGTCCCGGATATGCTCAAGCGTGGCTGCTATGTCGATCTCTTTGGCGCCTTTTGACATGCGATTCAGTACCATGTCGATGAGACAGTACGTGCCAGTGCGTCCAGCTCCGTCACTACAACATCATAGAACAAATTAAAATCATACAAATCATTTCAAATGTTTTGCAATATTTTCAGTATTTCAAAGCATTTGGACATTATTTCATGGACGTTTGAAATCACTTCAAACTAGTTATAAACCACTTCAAACCTATTCAAAACCAGTTTAAACTACTTTAAAACCATTCCATACTAGTTAAAACCAGCTTCAAATCAGTTCAAACTAGTTCAAAACCAGTTTAAATTACTGTAAAACCATTCCATAGTAGTTGAAACCAGCTCCAAATCAGTTCAAACCAGTTAAAACCAGTTCCAAATCAGTTCAAACTAGTTCAAAACAATTTCAGATTAGTTCAAGCTTTCCCCCTCTTCTAAAATCTTACCTGCAGTGCACCACTATTGGACAAGACCGGCCTCTATATGACTTATTGACTTTCCTGTGAAACAAAATGAACATTTTAGTTTAAAAATAATTCAAACTAGTTCTAACAACTTTCAAATCAGTTTAAACTAGTTAGAGATGTTTATTTGTTATACCTTCGAAATTCCAAGAGAGACTTTGTTGAATGCGGCACACCATTCTCGGGCCAGGACAAGAAATGAAACTGCGTAACCGTTCGGGTCTCACCGTTATGGAGATTCTTCAAATAAAATGATCGGACCAAATAGTCGTCGCACCAGATGTGCTCGGACACCAAGTGCACCTCATAAATGTGATACAACTCGGAGCCTTCCTCGGGCCAATAACGATGACACATCGCTTTGCCATCCTCCGTCAGTCGAGTTAACATCAAAATCACGACGCTTCCTTGCTCCCAAACTAGCTGCCAAAAGTGCGCAGCGGTTTGCAACAGCGGACCTTGAGTGGCGATATATGCTGGATTTCGAGGATCGTGATCAGTCTGTAAAATTATTTTTTTAGTTCAAACTAGTTTAAACAAGATTCAAACTAGTTCATACTAGTTCAAACAAGATTAGAACTAGTTCAAACAAGTTCCAAATTAATTTATTTCATTTTTTATTGGTTTTCATTTATTTTACATAGAATGTCTAAACTCGTTTAAAAACAATTAAAAGTGAGTTCAAACCAGTTTCAAACTACTTCCATCAAATTTCAAACCAGTTCATACTAGTTGAAAACCAGTTGAAACATTTTTTGTAAATAATTAAAACAAGTTCCAAACTAGTTCTCATTAGTTCTTTACCAGAACCAGTTTCAAACTACTTCGATCAAATTTCAAACCAGTTCATACTAGTTGAAAACCAGTTGATACATGTTTTTTTAATACTTAAAACAAGTTCCAGACTAGTTCTCATTTGTTCTTAGGAGTTTGCAATCGCCCGTTCTTAGCTACTTCAAACAAGTTCTAAATCAGTTTAAGGCTATTTAAAGCAACTTCAAAACCAATTCAAATTATTTAAAAATGAGTGTAAATAAGGTCAAAACTAATTCAAACCAGTTGAAATATGTTCTAAACTTTTTCCAAACTATGTCAAATGTTTGATAATTATATTTTGAATTAGCCTAAAACTCGTTTCAACTAGTTAAAACTATTTTAACTGCACAATTAAGGTGTTACTTAGGTCAAGCGACTATTATGAAATGTCTATTAAACCAAAAGCGAAGCTAGATTAATATGTTTATGTATATTTTAGTGAGTAAAGATATGTGTAGTTTTTTGAATCAACTATAAACACATTTGTGAATAATTGTGTCTAATAATGTCTGTCGAATGAAAAAGCAATAACCGAAAAACATCACTTTTCATTCGCTCACACAACTATGCCAGTTTTGACGAGTTTTTTTAAAACAATTAAAAAAATAAAAAAAGAAGATAAGCGTTGCTCTTCTAAATCTGCATGCCGCTTGAGCCCCCAACACTTACCGATTTCTATTTTTGGCCGCGCGGCATCCAGAATTCATAAAATTGCATAATTTCATAAAATTTAATTTTTCGTTAATCAAATTTATAAAATTGAAAGTTTGATTAAAAAATAGTTTAGATAAATGATATCATCATAGAAGATACACATATGTTTTGGACCAAAATGGACTTAAAAAGAGGCAAAAAGAAAATAAAAATGACTCACAATGGTTGAAGCGTTGATATAGTTAGAGTTGTTGACGCTCGTGAGATCATTGAGAACGACTCGTGAATGATCGTAAGGCAAGACTGCACCGGCACGATTGTACTGTTGGTTCTCGGGTTTCTCAGCAATTGCGGTGGAACAAGGTTCTGCTTCGTAGGCACACACCTCCGCCCATTCTTCGTCCAACTTGTCTTGGTTTTTCAGATGATCTTCCATATATGACTGCAATTATCCAAAATTATATCAAATTACAAAGCTTTATATCAATTTCAAGGAGTTGTACATTCTTTTAGTTCCGATGTTAAAAGTAGTTTAAAATTAGTTCAAACTAGTTTAAAACTAGTTCAAATTAGTTTAAACAAGATTCAAACTAGTTCAAACAAGATTCAAACTAGTTCAAACTAATTCAAAAAACAAGATTATAACTACTTCAAACTACTTCACACAAGATTAAAACAAGTTCAAACTATTTCAAACAAGATTCAAACTAGTTCAAACTAGTTCAAACGAGATTAAAACTAGTTCGAACAAGTTTAAAACAAGTTCAAACTAGTTGAAACAAGATTATAACTACTTCAAACTAGATCAAACAAGTTTAGAAATAGTTCAAACTACTTCAAACAAGATTCAAACTAGTTCGAACAAGTTCCAAATTAATTTAATTCATTTTTTTGTTGGATGTCATTTATTTTATTTAGAATGTTTAAACTCGTTTAAAAACAAGCTTAAAATTAACTTCAAACCAGTTTCAAACTACTTCAATCAAGTTTCAAACCAGTTCAAGCCAGTTCATACTAGTTAAAAACCAGTTCAAACAATTTTTTAAAAACTTAAAATCAGTTCCAAATTAGTTCAAAAATAATTTAAAATACACTAATCACAAGCAGTTGGTAATACTTTATGATAAAATGCAGCCAGTGTAAAACTATTTTGTAACCAGTTTAAACTTAATTGAGACTATTCAATCAAGTCTTAAGGCCAAGTCCTAGTCTTGTTTACCGACGTTACAGATTTCTTAAATTATAATTTAATGAATAATAAATATTAACTTTTAGGAGCAGAGCGAGATTTTCTCACTTTTTTTACTTACTTTAATCAATACAGAATCTTATTTAATTATTTATTTCTATTTTATTATGATTTCTAGTTTTTGAAGTGAAAAACAGGTAAAAATCATTATAGTTTAAAAATAACTAACGAAAAAAATATTCTTTGTAGCTTAAAAGTTTTTCCCATAATTACAGAATTTCGCTCTGGTTGATTTATAATTATTTATTAAGAAATATTATTTTTATAATAAAAGACATTAACTCCGTGGCAGTAGAACTTATACATCACCTTAAGAGGATGTCAAAGTCAAATGCCAACTTCAAATTCTGACTACAGCGCCAAAAATGTTTTTCGCAAATTACTGAACAATAATAAATACATATAAGAAACGAAGGTAATACGTCAATTCTTTGTGAAATTCTCTTCAATTTGATCTAAATAAATACTTGTTTAAAGCTATAATAATCGCGTATTTTTACAAGTCGTTTTGGACAAAGTTTGACTAACCTGTAAAATATTGTCAAAAACGAATTGTAAAAATATGTAATAAATATAGCTTCAAACAATAATTTCGGCAGATCAATTTGAAGATAATTTCACAAAGAATTGAGAGAGAACTTGTTTAGGTTTGACATCCTCTTAAGAGGATGTCAAACCTAAACAAGTTCTACATTACCGACATTTCCGTTGTTTTCATTTATTTTGTTTATTTGCAACAATCCAAAGCAGTTATTCAGAAAATGAAGCTAATACGTCAATTCTTTGTGAAATTATCTT
>JABFPJ010003190.1:0-16832 GCA_022817425.1 Gryon sp. ZL-2020 | reverse complement strand
TTTTTTTTTTTTTTTTTTTTTTTTTTTTTTTTTTTTGCAAAACAGAATCTTAGCCCCAACACTGTTATTTCGGTTTCAAGCTGCACGCAAAATCACCATCACATTGCCATTCATCATCCACGCCACCCCTCAATTCTCGTCCCATACCTTTCTACCCCTCAACGTTCACCGATTTAGGATCTTCCGCGCAAATTACAGGAAGTACCCGATTTTACCTTTATTTTTAAGATACGTCCATCATCGCGTCAAATTTTCTTCTTCCAACAAATATCAGTGTTTCTTATTATGTACAATATAGAGATAACAATTTCTGAAATGTTACATTAAAATACCTTTTTTTTCTTCATTATATAAAATATTATGAAATATTTCTTGACGTTTTGAAAATGAAAATTAAAGTTAATTAAACAAAATAAATTTTATAATAAAATCAAATAAAATTTATTTTGAAAGTAAAACATAATAAAATTGAAAATAAATGTAATAACCAATTATTTTTATAATTTAAAAGATTAATTTCATACGATATTATCAGTTAATTGATTAAGTTAGTAAAGTAAATAAAAGTTCGTTATTTAATTGCATTACATTTATACAGAGTTGAGTATTTATCGAATATATATATATATATACACGCGAAATTGGAATTTCAATAATAAATGTTTGTTTGCATAATTAACCTAATTAAGAGTTCCACTTTGTTACACTTATTGCACGTTGTTTTATTTGTTTCTTGAGCTTAGAAAACATTTTTATTAGATTTTTGCACACTCAATATCTAACATTCTTTAAATATCATTTGATTAAGCTTACGTTTTCTCCTTTCAATTTTCCTTTTCTTCAAATTATTTCATTTTTTATTTCACTTTTATTTTTATTATTATTTTTAAGCGAAATAACACGAAGGATTTATTGATTTTTGGAAAAGTTATTTTGTTTATTTAATATATTATTAATATATTATATAATATATTATTTAATTAGCTTACTAAACTTAGCTTAGTTTAATAATTAAAGTTTAAATATAATCTTTTTTAAGGTAAATTAAATTAAAATTAAATTATATTAAATTTCTTCCGAACCGCTTTTTAAATGGCTACTTTAATATCAATGTTTTAATTGCGTTTTATAATCAAATTTTTATCTTGTTGAAATCTTCTAAAATTATACTACTACTTTATCTCTAAATTGCTCTAAACTGCTCTAAAATGCTCTAACATATTTTGAGCGTTTTAGAGCAATTTAGAGCAGAGTATTAAAAATGCTTTAACATGTTTTGAGTGTTTTAGAGCAACTAAGAGCAAGTTATTAAAATAATGCAATTGAATATTTATTGTTGAACTCTAAGATGCTCTAACACATTTAGAGCAAATTAGAGCAGCATTCATAAAAAATATTAAATATTTCGATGTGTATTAAATTTCATTCAGTGTATTAAAATTGACTATTTTTCCTTTTTTTTCTTCAAAAAGCCAAAAAAAAGAAACGATGTTTGTTTCTCATTAACAAGTCCGACATTAATCATCCAAACGGGGCCCTTATGCGTGAGAATATTAAGAAAACTCGTTATGGTAGGGACAAAGAAGTTATTATTCGCAATAAATCGGTATGATTTATATTTAAACTTGACTCAAAACAACGAAATCATTACAAGGGGGGGATGGCGCTGGATCATTTATCTTGCGATCGATTTTTTGACAAATCATTCGACATTGATTCACTTATGGGTTTTGTCCCGAAGATGATGCAGGACTTTAGGGAAGTTGAATTGTGGGCGTTAAAAAAGTGCAAAAGTCTGATTGAAATATCGTGTGGGTTCTTTTTTGGGGAAGGTTATACCTTGGTTGAATTGTCGTGTCCGTGGGTATGACTTTTAGACGTTATGTTCTTCATAACAACATACTGCAACGAATCACATTCAACGTCACAGCAATTTCTTTTACAATTATTTATGCACTTATATAAACATATATACATTTATATGCGCATATACTTTTCAATATATATGTATATATATAATATTGTAATATTGTTAAATTAAGTTATTAGTTTAGTCAATATTCTTTGACAAATTCATTTGACGTAAAATGTGTAAATTTTTATAAAAATAAACAACAAAGGACGTATAACATAAACAAACATAAAGTCAATTTTATTCATACGTTTGTTTACGTTTTGTGTTTATCATTATTGTATGAAGTATGAGTATTGTATTAAATTATTTTAATTAATTTTAGTTATTAAAACTGTTGATTATGTTTTATAAATAGTTATAACTAACTGATTTGCTAATTAACTAATTATATATAAAAAAGAGACTTTCTGGATTTTATTGAAATAAGTAAATTATGTTACAAAATAATGTATATATGTTACACTTGTGTATGGGTTCTAAAAGTTGTGTTTTCTATTTTATGATAGAAAATCGAATGGGTACCATTTTACGTTTGAGGCCGAATTTAGGTCTATCATTTACATGGTAGGTCGGTTTTGAACTTCGCCAAACAAGTTTTGCGATAATTGGTCTAATTAGAAGCGGTTCAACTGCCGACTTAATGGCGTGTTTAAAAATGATAAATGCGTTTCTAATTACACGTTTTGTTTAAAAAACGTATAAACTTGCATTTCTAATTATTCCACATCGAGTTGTATTTTCGGATGATAGATGATCGTTGTATACATATTTACCGATACTCTTCAACTTTAACTTTGTTTTTCTCTCTGCAAAAATTTTTTTTATGAAATATTCCTAATCGATATTATAAAAAAATTACTAACAAGTTAGTAAAAGTAACTATACAGGATTGTAAAAGTGACTATACATTTGTTGTAATGTAAATTTGTAGTATTTGATAAGATGAATTTGTTTGTTTTTTTTTAATACTATGTTACAGAAACTAATGAAACACGATATATGTAAATAATAAAGATAAACATTGAACATAAATGTAAACGTAAACACTGAATATAAACATAAACATTAAATGTAAACATAAACAATAAGTTGTTTCAACTATTTGGATAGTTAAAATATATCTATTATTGTTGATAGTTTTGACTATCAATTTTTCGATTATCATTTTAAAGATGACTACTCAAATAGTAAAAGTAACTATGCAAGATAGTACAAATGATTATCCACTTTTTGAAGTGTAACAATGTGGCACTTGTTGAGATAATTAATTTTGATTTTATTTATTTAATTTCGCAACAACAACTAATTAACAAGGTTGATCAAAGATTATTAATTAGTTTTATTTAGTTAATTTTGCAGATATTGTCAAAATGGATAAACTTAGTAAAAATAATGAAACTAACGTGGTACTTCTTAAGATATTTAATTTGTCATTTTTTTTAACTTTATAAAAGTAGTCTAGGAAAAGTGTTAGAAGTCAACAATTGGCAGAACCTTCAGTGGTGTTAAATATACTTACAGCCACTTGATGCACGTGCATTCGCCGACGATAATCGCGAATACGAGAAGGCGGATCACCCTGAAGCGCATCGTTCTTGGTATCACATATTCCACTTGTTATTGCACCTTACTCCAGGGCACCATTGGACTCAGCAAAAAATGCCCAATCAAATAGCAGAAACCAAGAAAGAAGAACAAAAAAACGAGCACAAAAGTGCGCAAAATCGTACTTGTTGATAGCAAAGAAAGATTTCTCACTTGTTCATAAATGTGCGAACTTTTCAACACCCCGTTTCACGTTGAAGAATTGAGCCCGAAGGTCACGCATACTGTTCGCCAATTTGAAGGTCACTTTGGGCCGAGTGTTGCGGCCCCTTTGACGAACGAAAAAAGACAAAACGTCGAAAATTGGTTTGGAAGAGTTGTCCTTTTGAGAAAAGGAGTCAAAGTTTACAGGTGTTGGAGCACGCGAAGCGATTCGTTAAATGGTGTGGTGGAGCCGAAGACTGGTTCGGTTAGATGCGCCCTCGATGGAGTCGGCGCGTGGACAAACCCAAAGCTCGGCTCAGAAGAGGAACAGAGAATATCAAGTTGAGTTGGGGGGAAAAACCAAAAGAGCGAGTGAAAGATCGTTCAAAAAGCGCCGGGGAAGGGGCAAGGGAGGCTGAGCAAAATGGGTGGGTGGAGGGGGACGAGGAAGGTGGGACCAGTGCCCCACTATGGGTCGGGACCAGTTATCATCCAATGACCATCTGTCATTTGGCAGCTTATTCGCGATTTTTGCACGGGATGCTGGACTTTCAGCCACCGATTGATTTGTCGAGATTCATCGTTCTTTTGCCTTCCTTTTTTGTCCCTTTTTTTGGGACAATTTTTTGTGTCCTAAATGCTAAATGCAATTCGATACAGATTGCAAATATATTGAGGGTGAAAAAGGACGAGATGACGTAATAAATGTAGACAAAGAAAAGTCCATTTGACTATGTGGTTAATTGTTTAATAATAACTGAAATGTAAATGTAAGCATAAATATAGAAATGAAAGATGAATTGATATTGAAGATGAACATAAACATAAATATGAAAAAGTAAACAAACATTGAATGTAAATATAAACGTAAAGACGAAAGGTTAATAAATATTGAACGTAAATATTAATGTTCTCTGATAGTAACGATTTATACAAAATTTACATCAAGTGCAACTCCGCATTAAGTTGCAATATTTGCTGAAATTAGATACAAACATCTAAAAAAATATTTCAAAACGTAAGTTATAACAACAAAATTAAACAAATATTTCATATGATTTGTTAATTTTTCAATTAACAAATTGATTTATATCATTTTTAAATCATATTTCCAAACTTTATACAAAATTTGCATAAATGTAGCTACTATTAGGGCAAATATATAAAGGAGAAATATTGAATATGAACATGAAAATAAATGGAAGAAATAAATATTGAATGTAAACACAAACGTTAATACAAAGGATAAACCCTGAACGTAAATATAAACGTAAATACAAAAAATAAAGAATGAATGTAATCATAAACGTAAATACAAAAGAAAAATATTAAATGTAAACACAAATGTCAATACAAAGTTTCATCGATGTACAAATATTCATCGATGGTTTCGTTTACATAAAACTTCTAACTATCTAAATAACTGTTTTGGATCTATCATTAAATTCTAAACTTCAACTATCCTAATATTAAAATTTGTATAATTCATTTCTTTTCATTTTAGTGCAAAACGAATTGTAAAATATAAAAAATTGCATTTTCTTTTTTTTATGTTTTTCCTTAATTTATGTATTTTTTGTTATAAAAAATACGTAAATGCTCGCAGCTATATTAATTTCTTATTTTTAGGATACAACACGTCCAGGTAGAGTAACAAAACGCGCGATTACAAAGATGCCGCACATTAGCAGTTACCGAAAAGAAGGCGGAACCCCACAATCGAGCTGCGAAAAAATTTTGCATTCTTACGAAGACATAAATTACGTGGTCCGTTGAGAGACGAGTGAGTCAATTAAGATGTCGAAATTTAAATTGTTTGATCCATAAATTCCGCAGAACTGCCTTATGCAATCCTTATTCAAGAATTTTCTGTTGATATAACAAAATCATAAGCTATTTAACCAATTGAATCACTAATAATTCATCATTTCCAAATGAATCTCTTCATTAATATCAACATTTTCAATATTTCAGATATTTAAGAGGCGAATTTCAAGAAATGGCTTGCAAATTAAAAATAAATCGTCGAGAAAAAAAAAACGTAATATAAAAAGAAAAAAAAGAGGTTAGACGGGGGAGGGTTTCGATTTCTGGAGGCAGATAACAAATAAATGCATTCATCTTTAAATTGGCTGTGTACTCGTTTTCTGGGGGCCGCGATGTTGTCGTTGTTATATACATTCCGGCAGTATACAAAGCGGGTTCGAAATCGAGTGATTCCGCGCCCCGTCGTCCATTCACATCGATAATTAGTACGATCGCGAATACAATACGAAGAATGAGCTCTTCTTCTTTGCCTCCTTTTCCTCGGCCTTTTTTTAAACCGTATCCTACTTCGCTTTATGCACTCCTCTTTTCACTTCCTCCGCGATAGTCGATAAATAATCCCACCGTCTGACGTTCATTACGTCGTTAAGTTTCCGTCTGAATCCTATCCCGTTCAACGGTTTCCGCCATTTTTTTTTTTTTTGTTTCATTCAACCAATCATTGATATGCACAATCTTGTGTTTCACTTTTAGTTATGATTAGCCAACATGGACAAGTTAGGTTATTCCTGAAAGTTTATGCAAAGGATTAATACAGTGATTGAAGATTTTGTAAATTATAGGTTACAACAATTTGGACATTTTAGGACATAGTTGTGGAAAAAACCTACACTGAGAGAAATATCTTGCTAAATATGCTATACTTTCATTGTTAACTGAGGGTATACTTTAAATCTTGAATTAATTGTTATATATAGTATAGTAAATTTAGTTATTGGAAGGATGATTTGTTTTTCTAATTTTTATTTGAAACAATCCAATACAGCACTTGACTATTTTTGTTGTAAAATAATTAAAGTACTTTTTTATTCGTTATTTTAACAGTGTCACAACAAACAGCCCTTTTTTAAATCTAACTATTAAGTTTTTTTAAGACGGCAACACAAAATTATTTATTTTTACTTTTACATTATTAGTGAATAAGCTTATAAATATTGTAATATTTGTTTGATTATTTATTATTTCTAAGTAACTGATTATACATACATAGTACATAAATATATAATAGCAAACACTTACATGAATAAGTACATACAATAAGTAAGTATAGTTCTTGGTCGTTATATACTACTCGCGAACATTAGTACCACTTTCGAGAAAGCGCCACGCCACCTAGTGGCCATTAGTTTGATCACAATTATTATTAAATATTACAAAATTTATATTTTTTAAATATTTTTTAAGTTATTTTGAGAAAAAATGATTTTATTGATTCTTAATTATAAAAAAATGTGATATATTGTTTACATTACTATATTTTATTGAATAAAAGTCAAACTGTAAATTTAATAAAACATCACTAAAAATGCAATAATGATATTATACAATGTAAAATATTTTAAAGCCAATTTAAAATAGTTTAATTTATTTATTTTTTATCATTTTTTTATATTTTTAAATTTATATTTTCCCCCTTTTTTAGTAGCTAATTATTCTATTATATTACATAATATACAAATTTAAAAAATTTAAACGACGCTCTGAAGTTAATCAGAGGGAAAATGTCCGTGGGGGAGCTTGGCCTACACCCCGATTGAAAACCATTCGTCTAGCCTATACCGATCAGCAGTTCATATTTGTTATAGAATGATTAATATGCTTCACATTACTGAAGCGCCAAACGTAATAAGTGATACGCCAAAATTACCAAGTGCTCCCTGACGGACGAAAATATAAAATATAATTTTATTTTCTAAATGTATGTCATATTGCTGCAATTAATGTGATTGAATTATATATTTTTTAAATATGTTATATATAATTTATATATTATTTTATATATATATTTTATACAAAACTAAAAAAGATACATTTAATGTAGATCGAAATATATACCATATATATATAACTTATATATAAATTGGCAATATGGCATATATTTAATATATTTATATTAAATTTTGTGTGAAAAATTAATTTACATGCAATTTATTTTTTTGTCTTTTTTATTTATTTGTATCAATTTAATTCCAAAAAATCCGAATAAAATGTAATATTATATATCTTTATATATAATAATATCATTGCAGAGATACTTCCTTCAACAGATCTTTATTATTGGTGATCATCAAATTGATTAAGTATAAAAAAAAGGATAAGAAGACATCAGCAAGCATGAAGCATCAAATACGAAGACAAACGTGGCAGCAGCTGCAACTTTGTCGGCTATTAAAAGTGACTTACCTAAACTCTCGTTCGCCAAAACCTTGCTTCCCATCCCCGTCGAGTATCATGCTACCCTTCTTTGCCACCCTTTTCTGTATATATAACATCTTCAACCCTGTAAAACGTCTCATCTTGTGGAACGAATGTTGATTTTCATTCGATCAAAATTTGTTACTTTTAATTTATTTTTATTTTATTTTGCAAAAGTTATGTTGGTTTGTTTCAAACATGAAAAATTGAAATATTGAAAAAAGGGATTCAAAATTTTAGAAGGAAAACTTGATTTAAAAATAAAAATTCCGTGATTATAGACACTTTGACACTCTAAAATGAATGTCAAAGTCGCTGACATGTGAATGACCTCACAATTATATTTTCGTGCAAAAAATGTTGTGTTTACATGAATTTGATTAAATCCCCGATCAGAAGACAAAAAGTTAAATTAGAAATTAAATATAAGCAATGGAGAAAATCATGTCGAAGCAATTATTTATTATGGATATATAAAATTGCAATCACAAAAGAAGAGTATAAACAAGACTTTGAATGGTTTTGAATAATGGAATGTCTCAATGATGAGTGTCTCAGGCATATATTTCAATATGTTGATTTGAAGCATTGGGAATCTTTAGCCAAAGGTAAAAAATTCAAAATATCAAAATAAAAATATAAATAATTTAAACAAAATAATTTTCTTAACAAAAATATATTTTAAATGACATAACAAAATTATTGTTTTTTTTTTAATTTTTAATTTTATTTTTATTATTTTTATATTTTTTAAAATTATTTTTATTTATTATTTTTATATTTTTTAATAATTCTTTTTAATCATTTTTACATATTATTTTTATATTTTTTTAATTTCATGATTGCCAGTTTGTTTTCGTTGGAAATGTCTAATCACAAGTCTCTGGAAAAACATCGTAGAAATAAAGCTCAACTGCGATGAAATTTGCGACACAATAAGTCGAAAGGAAGTTTGGCGAATTTTGCATTATTTCGGTCCATCCATTCATCACGTGACCTTACATGCCGTGGACAATGCAATCATCAACTTTGGCTCGCACAAATACAAATTAACGCGAGAAAATCATATCACCGTCAATGACATTCTCGAAGTATTGTCCAACGTCACTTTTAACATCAAGTCACTTTACATCCGACAAATTAGCGGCATTAATGAACTTTTTCTTACCAAACTTATTTTACGAAATCGCGGTTTAAAAGTTTACAAAACTTTTTCCTTGCTGGAGGATGTTTTGGATTATTTGCCGGACACATTGGAGCAAATTAAGTTTTTTCACAGCGAATATTTGTCGCATAAATTCTTTTGGGCAAGTTAATGCAATTGTTTTTAATTATATAAAAGAAATAAATATTTCTTGGAATTGAGAAATGGAATCATAATTTTTTAAGCCCTAGGGCAAAAAAGTCAAGTTTTCTGCCCTAGGGCTTAAAAAATTACTTTTCTACCCAAGGACGTGAAAGATTCTGTCCGTAGGGCGTAAAAAATTACTTTTTTGTCCTCAGGCGTAAAATACCACTTTTCCGTCTCTAGGGAGTAAAATATTACTTTTTTGCCCTCGCGCGTAAAACGCCACTTTTCTGCCCCTATATTTATTTTTATATAATAAATATGTATAATATATTAAATGCTGAATGAAATTATTTCAATAATTAATTTGGTATTTTTACATTGCAGTTTATGGCGAGACAAACAAAGCTGAAGAGGTTTCATTTGTTTTGTGAGGAGATCGCCGCACCTGATGACATTATGACGGTATTATCGAAGAATGCAAAACAACTGGAATGTCTATGTTTGCGCAGCTTTTTAACCGAAAATGCCTTATCAATATCCGCCATCAAAGTTTTGCCAACTTTTGTTAATCTCCACAAATTACATTTGTCCGGCAAATTCATCAAACTCACCGATCGAGAAGTATTCGAAATTGTTTTGCGATGCAACAAAATTGAAAGCATCAAACTTTGTACGTTTTTTTACTTCTTTTTTTTCAAGCCTTTCAGCGACTCAATTTTTTCTAATATTTTAAAGATTACTTACTTTTATGACTTTTTATGTAAATTTAATTATTATTATATTAATTTGTTATATTAATTTAAATATAAAATTAAAACAATTCCAAACAGAGAAATGAACTAAAACACTAAAAATAACAAACTAACTGAATTAGCTAGTTAGTTTAAATTTGTTATTTTAGTTTAAATAAGTAAGTAAACCAATTGCTTTAATTATAGGAAGGAACTTGATCAACTAAGTAAACTAAGTAATTAAACTAATTAAACTAATTAACTAACAAAAATGAATAACTAAATTAAGTAAAAAGTCTGAATTAAAATTTAGTTAGCTTTTTATTTAAATTATTTCTTAAAATAAATATAAACTATTTATCTTAATTAATTTTGTTACTTTTTCTGGTTCTCTTAGTTTAGTTAGTTTTTTTAGTTACTCTTATTCATTTTAGTTACATGGTTACTTCAATGAATGACATTATTAGCTTAATTAAAATTATTTTAATTTCCTCACTACTTTCAGTAATTCATTAAATTAATGCTCACAATCGCTGAAAGGCCTTTTTTTCTTTATTTTTTGTATATACTCATTTGTACCATACTCAAATACCATTTTTTACAGTTTTTATTAGCATATCAAACATCGGATTAAGGAGCCTAATGTCTCTGCCAAAACTGCGATCCTTAAAAGTTCATCGAGTGACAAACTTGAGTCACCTTCAGCCTCACTGTATTCTCCACAATTTGCATCGTTTGACTTTTTGCTCGGACGAAAATGCACCCTTCATTTACAGCAGCTTTATCAGCGCGCTGGAAAAAATGCCCAAATTATTGCGCTTGATGTTCAGCAACGACAAATACGTGCCGCTGGAATTAATTTAGGAAATTATCACTGCCGTAACAACAAAGCAGCAACAAGTTGTTGTCGAGCCGATGGACGATTACAATGCCGACGTGTTGCGGATTGTTTTTCAAAATGGCACAATTCAAGCCACCGCTAATCAACTCCGAGAATTTACTCTGATTTTAGATGCAATTGTGTTGAATTTGTTTAGCGCAAATTTGGAACGCGGTTGCTTTTCAATTCGCGATGTACAATTTGTAATCAAGAAAAATGATAATCGCCAATATTCTGAGCTGGAATTTCATGATTACAGTAATCCGCAATTTGATGATGAAGACGATGACTTTTATGCGGATTTCGAGGACTATGATAATAATAACTACATGGAATAGTTAAAAATTGTTTTGCACGTTTTTTTTAATGAATTATCTTAATTAATGTATAATTAATGTATAATGTTTAAGAAATGTGTAAATAAACGCAATTATTTATACATTTTACTTTGCATTACTTTTTTCGCATTTCATTCGTCTTTTTCAAAGCTTAAAAATTTAAAATGAAGATTTGATATTTGCCTAATATATGCCAATATGTCGTCTCGTTTTTATCGAAAAATCAAAGTCAGTTTAACTTTTGGCAAAGTTTGATATAATCAATATACACAATAATCGGTTAATGGTGTGTGAAAGAGCGACCAGCTGGTGCACCTTCAAATTTCTGTCTTTATGAAACACAAAAAGGTGTTCAGTTTAGCGATGAAAAAAGGAATTTAAACAAATGTGACAATTCATTTTGTTTATTTATTACACAGTTTTGTTTGTAAGAATATATTTAAAAATGATTTTTATTTTGAAATGGTATTTTCTGTTAAAGAACAAATCGCAGCAATGAGTTTGATGTATGAATTGCAATTTATCTAACACAGTAAATTAAATCAAAGCGGTTCATTTCAATGGACGATACCCAATAATGCTTATATAAAAAAAGAAAGAAAGAAAAAAAGAATGTCTTGACTTTTGTCCGAGTGCAGAATAATCGTCGATCATTCTCGGTGGTTTGCACAAACGATTATCATAGAAGCGTTGCGAATGTCTTGTTCTCGTAGGAAAGCGTTACTAATGTCACCGGCTTTGTTCATAATGCCGTGCAATAGATAATAGCACTGCCAACGAGATGCGAGACTTTGATTATTTACACGTGCGCAAACATTTAATTATGCAATATCAAATCCCACGATATTGATTGTGTTTAGGATTCAAACTCAAAAGTCATATATCAATTAGTGAAAAAAATCTTCATTTACATAATTAAGAGGATGTTCATTGACTTAAAAAATGCAGAGTATTTTTTAAGTAAATGAAAGTAACCCATCGATTCTTTGTGCAATTCTCATTAATTTGTTCTAAATATATTTATTTTTGGAGTAACATTAATGGCATATTTTTACAAACAGTTTTTAAACATATTTTGTTACAAAAATGTCAGAAAGAATCGACAAGTTAGTTTCATTTTGTCTATAAATTAATTATTTTACAATAATTTGCAAAAAAATTGTTTGGCAGCATAGTCAACGTTATTAAGAAATTAGCATTTTGATTTGACATTTTTTTGAGTATTTTTTCAATTTTATCTTAGTTTCAGCCGAGACAAATATTTTGATCGTCATCAATTTTGAATTTAAATCCAATTTGATATTGTATTTTTTTTATCCGTACTTAACCCTTCGTTGATATCGTTTTTGTTTTTGCTGTCCTTGTTTATCTTTAAAAGTCCAATTCTCAAGGCGATACCAATGGCAGGTTAATTTAAATTTTAATGTTTCTAGAAATTTACAAGCCAATTTTCCTTTATAATTGATTTTTTGTGCACATTTTGTGTGCAACAAATAGTTAATGTGTCGATAATAATCAGTGCTAAAATAAAATTGAGTTTGAGTTGATATTAGACTTTCAGATACAAATGTTGTATGATTATTATAATTCAGGATGTACATTTTTGTTATTTATCGGTTTCGAACAGACGTTGGAACAATTTTCGCACTCCAACCACGGCATCCAGTAACCGCCAGAGTACTCGGGACTAGACGCTGGATCGTATTTCTTCACGTATGGGATGGAGATCAAGTACTTTCGGTATTCGTCAAGTTTAGCTTCTAATATTTGCGTCATCTGAAATCGTTCAATTTAATTTTCAATTTAATTTTTTTTAATTTATATAATAAATAAATTTAATTTCAATTTAAATATAATTTATTATATGATTATCTTCAACAGAACAAACCCGTGGATAAATCGAAGAAATATCTTTGCTTTCACAAGGATCACTCTCAATATCAAAAAGGCAATACTTAGCGCAACTGGGATACTTTTGTATCTTTTTACATTTGACTTCACTTTTGGATCTAAGATTTTTAATCCTTTTCTCGGATAATGACGATCCAAATGTCGTTTGAATTGCGATGTGTGTTTCTGAATTCAGGATTTCAGAGATATTGTATTCTAGATTCAATTCACTTCGGCCACTGTCGCCATAATATTGTCCATATAGCTTTATTGCTCCTGAAAATAGAATCAATATAAATCAATAAAAATAAGTTATTTGTATATTTTTACGTTGGTTTTATTAGTTATGTTTTGTTATGATTAAAACAGCATATAGATATCATTATATAATATGAAATGTATATAATATGTTAAATCTTTGAAAATAAAAATATATTGCAAAATTATTACAATTATTAATTTGGAATTTGGGACAAAACCTTTATTTAATTTTTTTTTTAATAGGGTTTAAAAGTTAAAAGAATTGTGTTTAAGATACAAATTAAAAAAAAATAAAATGTGCATTATCATATAAAATGCATTAAATAAATTAAATGTAACGTTGTCAATAATATTTCTTCAATTATTATTCATTTGAAACTATTTATGTAAATATTAATACAAATAAATGAAGTAAATGTTTATAAACTTGATATATAAATTGAATGACAAATGTTTAATTAACCAGTACTTTTGTAAATAAAATTAATGTATAAATTCAAAGTTATTAGCAAAAGTAAGATCATAAATAGAATTATTTGATTATTCGACTCTACAACTTGCTAAATAACAAAAGTTTTCAATTATTTTTACAATTTATAAAATTTTTCCAATGTTTAAAATTCAATATAAGTAACTGGGAAATTATTTTTGCCCATCTCTGGCTGGGATAATACTGAAGTAATTAATTTGTTTCGTCAAAATGCAAAAGAAGGACCTTTTACAAGTTTAAATCGATCAATCAAAGCGGCCTCCAAATTCGCCACCTCGTCAATGTTTAAAAGAATAAAGTTGCGCAAATTGATTTGCGGATTGATTAAAACGCGCCACTGATTGACACCATCAATATCCTTCAGATCATTCAGATTTCCACCGGCTGCTGAATACAACGTAGGGAGCCAATCTGTTACGTGTATCAGCTGATTAACGACTCTTCCGGTTCGCTTTATTAATGGCGAATATAAGCAGGCAACACCTCGAATTCCTCCTTCGAATAACGTGAATTTCAACTGAAACATATTATTTTCTATAACAAAAGCTTTCTTTTATCATATATTATAGGCCTTGTGCATAGTCGACTGCAGCGCCATAGTGACCAAAATAAACATTACGTCGTAAAATATCTCATATCTTAAACATTACTTATAGTTAAATTAAAAGTATATTTACTAAACAAACCATTTAGAGTGCAATTATAATCTTTAAATTTGTTTATCATTATGCAAATTGAAATAGAATATTAAAACAATATGTTTTTGTTACATGATGTATTATATATTTTTGTCACTGTGGCGCTGCAGTCACCTATACACGAGATAAGTATAATTAGGTAAATTAATAAAACAAATAATAAAAATTAATAAAATAATAAAAAGATTAGGTAGTTATAATTATTTTAATTATAATAAATTTTCAACAAACTCCTCGTAAGGGATAATTCGAGCCAAAATTTTCCAAAAGTCCTTCGGTTTGGGCGCCATTGTCACTCATAAAAAGGATAATCGAATTGTCCAACATTCCCGTGTTTTTGAGTGATGTTACAATCTTTCCCACGGACTCATCCAACGAACTTACCACAGCTGAGGACAAATATATTTTAATTGTCTTAACTTGTTTAAAATGAAAGTTTCTTTTTGTCATTTGTATAAAAGTTAAGCTTTTAATTACAGAGAAAGTCGAAAGTAAAAAAAAAAAAGAGTTGAGAAATTGATCATAATGACGTCACAATTAATACTGACAAGCGTATCTTCGTCTGTTGCGATGCTGAATATAGCCAAAGCGATTGTTCATTTCAGTTTCGTTGCGAATTTCCAGGGCCTCGGTGCCGTCCAAGCCGTGCGGAGCCAGGTGATTAACTTGAAGAAACAGGGGTTGACTAATGTCATGGGTTTCAATGATTTGCGTTGCCTCTTTCGTAATAACGTCAGTGAAATATCCATCCACCTTCGCCGTTTTTAACGTCGACCCAACGTTTCGGTGAAGATCATATCCCGTCACGTCCTGAAATTAATGATTATAAAGGAAAAATTAATAAAATAAAAAAATAAATAATAATAATAATAATAATAATAATAATAATAATAATAATAATAATAATAATAATAATAATCCCAGCATTTGGAATCAGATTTAAATTTCGAAATTCTTATTGTATTTTTGTCCAAATTACAATTAAAGCAGAATTTTGGGATTATAAGTTATTGGATTTTATTCCTCAATTTCTGAGAGGCTAATTATATTTTGAATGTACATTTTTCTATTGTAATTTTCCAATAAGTCATATTATTTTGAAAAACATTGTGAAATCACAATAATTTTCAATAAAAAATAATGCAATATTTTCAACAAAAAAAAACTGCAGCTTGGTATACATTTACAATAACTTTCAGTATAATATGTCTTATTGGAAAATTACAATAATCAATACACTAAGAGAAAAAATATATCAAAAATTACTAGACTCTGTAGCAATGTCAGGACAAAACAAATTAATATTAAAAAATTACTAGACTTTTTAGTATTAATAAATGTATTTTCAATAAGACTTGATAAAATTTTCTTAAATTTTCTTGAAAACACAGCAATTATTACGTAAAAGTTTAGTAATTTTTTGATAATACTTTGTTTTGTCCTGACATTGATACAGAGTCTAGTAATTTTTAATACATTTTTTCTCTCAGTGTAAGTAAATTAAAAATGAAATTAGCCAATCAAAAATCTAGCAATGAAATCCAAAAACTTACAATTCCAAAATTCTGCTTTAATTGTAATTTGGACAAAAAACCAATAAGAATTTTGAAATGTTAATCGGATTCCAAATCCTTGGATAATAATAATAATAAAAATCATACATATTGAGTAACTGAGTGATTGTGATACCCAATGTAGCCATTATAATATCCAAAAAACGAATCGAAACCGCGATAAGTTGGGGTATGAAATTTCGTGTAATATCCAAGATGCCATTTTCCGACCAATCTGGTAACATAACCCAAATCTTTCATATATTGTGGCATAATTTTTAATGACAAAGGAATCGCTCGAGCTTCGCCAGCTATTAATGGATACCCTTGCATACCTAAAAATCATCAAAAATGATTCTTCATTTGAAGACGGAATATTAAAGTTGTTATTACAGTCAAATGTAATGTAGAAACAAAAAATACTTCTTCAAATTACTTCTAATTCAATATGTTTATTGATATTTTAAACCATAAATAATATATTTTGTAAACATCGCAATTATTATAATAATATCCTTAAGGGATTCGATCCCTAGTAGAAATGGAATCGGGCATGCCATGTTTCAGATGTGGCCCTGATGTGGTTTGCCTGATTAATACCAGATTAATGGTGGGCTGATTGGGGCCCGATTGGGGCAAAAATAGCATTTCGTGAAACATTATTTATTTTTTTTGTTGAAAAATGGCGGCCCTGTAAGGGCCAAGGATGGCCCAGGTAGGGCATCCTGACTTTCATATCGGGCTATGACCATGGATGTAACGCCGGGTGTTTATATAGCCCCAGTCGGGAATTC
>JABFPJ010003189.1:0-16832 GCA_022817425.1 Gryon sp. ZL-2020 | reverse complement strand
ATGTGTACTACGTGATTCAAAACATTGCTAATATTAAGAAAAAATGTCAATATTTCATTTAATAAATAATAGAAAAACTGCAATCTTATTTTAAACACAAAACCAAGAACTTATTATCGAATTGATACTAATTTAACTCGATTCTGAATTATTTTCATATTTAGTCACTAATTTGACTGTAATAACATCCTTAAAAAAGCCGAAAATCATAATTAATCTCTTCTTTTTATATATACTGAAAAATGTTTTACTTGAATTGCATAATAAAAGCCAGATGAAGTCAAATAAACATGTATTTTCATTTTATATTTACCCAACGAATAAAACCAACTTTTCAGCTGCTTAGTAATTTGCATTTCATTACTCAGTTCAATCGATTAATTCCGTTCGAAAGATTGAAATTGATTTGCCGACACAATAACAGATTCAACCCCGCGAAATGAAAATCACTTCAAAATATTAACACCGAACAATCGAATCTCGACTCTCAGTACATACACGCATGCATGTATATACTCAAACGCAAACTCACATATACCTACACATCATCCATTCCTAATATCAATAGACAACAAATTCGCGTGCAAATTAAGTCGGCAAAATGTATAATCCGCGATTCGTTTATACAGCAGATATAAAGCGATTGTTATGCACACGAATTTTCGTAAGCAACAAATGTGTACCATAAAATGAGAGAAGAGTGAAGAATTGGCAGGAAAAGGATTTGAAAGAGCAAATGCGCGATTGAGAAGGACAATCTCGAGTGCGACGAAGATGAAAAACAATTAGAAACGAGTCAATGTATTTCCCTCGAGAGAAAATAGCGGCAGCTGTATTCTGAATAGAGAAGAGCAGGAGGATGATGAGGAGGAAAAGGATGAAGAGGAGGGGAAGTTGGGGGAGTGAAATGTATGTACTGGAATACATTAATGGAAAAGGCCTCCGTTGCACGCGTGTGCCTTCAAAATCGATCGATTTCGATAGCCGCATAGGCTACTCTTGGTTTACAGGGGTGGCTAATTACATTTAATACCCTGCATTACATATTTGCAGAGTACACATTTACCAGCTCCCCTTGAGTACTCGAGTTCATTTTTATTCCTCTTTTTCATAATAAGTACTCATAATGCACTCAAGGAGCCATTATAAATAACGCGACGCTAATTTGCACGACAACCAGCGAGCCTTTCATCTCATTTCAGCATCCGACAATTCACTTTTTTAATATTTTGTTGACAATTTTTTGAATCATTCTTTAAATAAGGAAATTGGTAATAGATTATTACATAAATTAAAACTGTTTATTGACATAAATAAATGTATTAGCTTACATATGCATTGAGGTAGAAAGGCATCACTTTTACAAACTTTTTTTTGTGAATAAATAGTTAAATTCAGATAAAATAGATAATTCTCATTTTCAAATAACGTTTCACTTTAAAATTATTTATAAAATATTAGTTAACCGATTTCATAATTTTTTAAATATTTAGTTTTTTCCAATTACGCGAATATTAATAAATTGCATTATTTATGTAAATTTAATAGTACTGAGTGCGCAATAAATAGTTTAATGAGAAACCATAAAGATCAAAAAGATACTAGATTGAATAAATTAGTTATGATTTGAGTAGTATTTCCAAATATTTCTCGAAACATGAATAAAAAAAATGTTACTTGTCATTTTTTTGAAAAAATGGCCGATACAAATGGTACCGTCGAATCAGAAATAAATTCTATGCAAGCACAAAAGTTTCGTTCGATCTTTTTACAGATAATCGATAAAATCTAAATTGCAACGCACTCGATTTCGGTTTACATGAATTTCATGCAATTTCATTAAACTGCACACGAACTTGCAAATCGTGGATGCCGTGTCTTAAACTTTGCAACATTTTAATTAATTTTTCAATTAAAAACTCTTACAACGCATGAACCCCAAAAATCAAAAGCGCGAGCCAGACCGTTTCCCTTATCAACTTCGTCGAATCAAAATACTTTAAATCAAAATTGGAAATGCGCTTTAATTAACCAATTTATTTCGCAAGACACTACATTACGAACTTAAATAATGAATAACAAATTTTTTGCCTCCATATTGGATTTTCGAGAAGCGAAATTACGCTTCGACGAGAATTTCAATTTAATTAAATTCTCCAAATTAATATATCTGCCTGTAATATTATTAACCTGTTTTTACCTTATCAATTAATTAATGTTAATTACCCGGTTTAATCGCTGTCATTATAAATGTATCGCTCGAAAGAGACACATTTGAAAATGTTTCCGATCTGTCAGCGCGCGACTTCTTGAGGCATAATTATCTACGAAAAGGAGGTCGCTGAATAATTAACGTGCATGAAATATTTACGCCGCGAATATAATATATCTTTTGTTTATACTCACGTCGCGTTTAGGTATTGCGCCAGCATGAAATGGGCGAGTTTACCGAGCTAAAAGGAAATGAGAATGAATGTAATAATATATTTAATATTCGCCGGGTCCCTTCTCAACTCTCGGTATTACAGGCCAACCAATATTCTCGCCCCTATTTTCATCCTCCCGTACTCTCCTCTGTATTCCCTCCCTACAATCTTCTTTCTATCTTTCTCTTTATCTTTCCTCGCCTCCTACGCTTTTTCCACTCTCTTTATCCCAAGTCTCGTGATCAAACTACATGTATCGTCATTATTTCCACTATATTCGAACAGCAAGTGAAAGTCACTTTCCTGCTTGCAATGCAAAATTAATTCTTACTTATTACTTTTATGTTAAATTAACTCTTTTGCCTTATCATCCAATTATTCAATGAACTGTTTTTCAGACTATTGATCTCACAATAATATCACTTACTTAAATTTTGAAAAATGAAAAGTTTAAAAAGTTTTAATTAGAACCGTTATTATTTATTTTTTAAATTATGAAAATTGCAAGCCAACTTTAAAAATTAAGCAGTGATTTTTGTCTTTACTTAATTGTTGTTTTATTCTTATCACAATAAAATTCTAACTGCATTTTCTCATAGCATTTATACCGAGTAAATAAAATCGATTGTTATCCCAATATCATCCTCCTAAAAATTTATTAACATTTTTTGACAGATTGTTAATATACGCCGGAAGATAAAAACTATTTGTATACATCAAAAACATGGCAAGTCAATAAAATAGTTTGAAATGTTTTTATGATATACGCAAGTTTCTATTTTTATATATCGACGAATTTTATATTAAAGTGTAAAAGTTTGTATGCTATTCGGTAGAAAGCGGGTAGTCTTCATAACGGTATCTAAACTTTTTGTACTTAGACCTTGTATGCATATTTCATTTATTTTATTGAAAAATACAGAACTTGGTCAAAGTATATAGTAACTCGAATTTATATTAAAGTTTTTCGCTCGTCTTGTAAATTTGAAACAATTTTAATAACGATTTGCATAATTAGATTAGAATATTCATTTATATCTGGACACAAAATCAAATTGTAAATAAAGCGCAAGTGCGACAACTTATTGGTCTGAAACTTCTTTATACGAGTTACTGTAAACCACATGTGGTAATTTTCTGTGAAGCTACTCCGAGGAAGTATACTTAAGATAGATGGACTGCACTTATAATAAATGGATCTTTATTATAGTTCAATGGCGCCCACTTAACTGGATTGAAACTCATTCATCATATGTTTTCTTATTACAAAATGCTAAATGTCTTCTTTCTATCTTTATTTAATGGACAATATAAAATATTTAACAATGGTTCAAAGTAAAACATATTTAGTAGAAGCATCAATTAATTAGTTGAAGAAGTTTTCCGAATGATTAATAAAATTAAAATCAGTTCAAAATTTCAATCCACCTCAAAAGTAGAAATCAATTTTGAAAACTTTATATAAAAATGTGATTCAATATAAATTGAACTCAGTCGGGGTATAAAATATTTATTCCAAAGTAGAAAATCATGGAAAAATTCAGTTTATTGTTTTTCTATAATTTGATTTGTTTTCTTATACTTTTGTTTCGTCTATATCTAACAATTTAAGTAAAAACAATTTGATTTTGTAGATGTATACTGAAAACACGTATTTTCATCTCTCTAAAACAATGCGAAAAAAGACTGAAAGCATATCTCATGTATTTTGTTGCTTCGCTTATAATTAAAAAATAATAAATAATATTTGCAAAGATTATATATAAAAATAAAGTCACAGTGCATACTAGTTTATAGTAGAAAAAATTCAAGCACATTATGAAAGATATAGAATGTATAAATATCCTATAACCGAAAATAGAATTTTTTCAATATCCCATTACGATTCGCTCAAACTACTTCAAACTATGAAGATTTTTAATATTACTCCTTTCTAGACTCATACACGTGCAAGAGATGATTTTTATTGTCAAAAGTAAAGATTTTTATGGCAAATACTTTTAACCATCACGTTTAGTTATAATTATATTAATGCAAAATACAATTATTTGTTTATGTCGTAAAAGAAAAGATAGGACAAAAAAAACAAATGTCCTAATGTCGATATTGTGTGCCAATCGTAAAGGACGATGTATGCGCAACATCAATGTAACGCTGAAATCGTTGGAAATTAAATTTCTGTCTGGCATCCGGGCATACGAGCCGCAAATTCATAAGATTCAATATTCTTCGCGAGCGACCAGGCTCGCTACAATATGAACGGGATGCGAGCGGTGGGTTTTGTAGTTTACATCAAATACGTGCCTTCCCAGTTGCGGGACCTCGACTTTTACACACTCCTTCCTCCGCATGTTTACTCGCGATATATGAACTAATATCACGGGGCACGCGAGCACCCCTTCCGCCTTTCCCCCTCTTCTTCATCCAGCATTGCCGACATCCCTTGCAATCATCCCTCTCGTCCCGCAGCCCCTTTTTCTTACCCCTTCCTCACACTTTACCTCCTTCTCTCTCCAATTTCTCTATCTTTCTTTCTCTCTTACTTTCAGATCCTCCTTTTCAGTATCCTTTTCATTCAGTAGACGTGAAAACTGCTTTCGTTATTTTCAATGACAACTTTGCATTATTACATTCACGTTCAAATATTTGTACTTGCGTAAAAGCAATTACAAGATGAATGAACACAAGACGTTTTCGATGAACGAATTCCGTGTGAAAGCAATCCACAATGTCGCGCAAAATGTACGCCATGGTGTTTTGTGTATTTAAATTAACGAAATAATCAAATTCATGTGGTTGCATGGTTTTTGCTTGGTTAGCAAACCGTTTCCCATGCCAACTAAATGCCCTATCGGTTTTCCTGCGGTCTTGTGTAACCCCCGTGAAGCAAACCACAAGTGGCCTATCAACGGCACAATTGCTATAAGTTATTTTAGCCTGTCAATTGATGTATGGACGCAACCTTTTGATTACCTTTACCCTAATATAGGTCACCACTCAAGAGATATGTCATCCGAAACGCCCTCCTTATTCTATGTTAAGTGCTTTTATTTTACTTAATTGACTTGTTGGTACAGTTGCTTTGATGTTATACATTTACTTTTTAATTGATGAAGAACAAAAGAAAAATATTCATAATAAGATTAGTTAATCCTTTGCATTAAACTGTCTATTGTTATTGTCAAACACGGACACATTTATTCAAAAACCAAAATTAATTTTCATTTTTCATTGCTTGAAATAAAAATATTAATAAATTGATGTAATCTAATTTAGTGATGAATGAAGGTTAATCTGATTACAGGGAGAAGAAAAGGCTGAAAATTTTATCATAAACTGAATCACACTGATTGTATGAAACTAGCCAAATACAATAAATTAAATTATTTGCAGATTAGTTTAAGTATCATAACATTAGATTATAAGCACCATTCATACTAACCTACTAACCAATGAAAAGCTGACAATTTCGATATAAACAAGATTCAAATCATATGTTATTTTTACCATACTTATTTAAACAGTATTCACATCAAACATTTATTCGAATCGCTTACAAAATACATGTTCGAATACGATACACATTATTAAATATTTTGAGAGTTTTCGAACATACGTATACGAATTGCCAAATTGCCGAAACTATCAGCTACAATAAACAATAATTCTTCAATTTAGTTTTCAATTAATCGGTCAAATTAATTCATAACCATCGAGCATAAACAAGCGCTTGTTTCGAATTTCGCAGGATGAATTGTGCCTTTCTGATTTTGGCGGATATTTATAAAATGTAGTTGCAGCTAAAATGAATGTATATCACGTTACGGACAGATCAATGATCTCTCTCGATGAACGAAGATCACGGCAGAATATCGAGGCGATTTGAATGATGATCGATCGCAGTTTGGACGACCACAATCGAATAATACGTCAGAGAATTTTGCGTGAGTCAGTGACACGGTGACAGGTTGACAGGATCAAATGTTATGAGATTAATCGCTGAGCATGTGAATGCGGATGAGACAGAAGAACAGAAGGAAAATACTGTGGGAATTGTACTGCAATCCCGAGCCGTAATGATTATCTCTCAGTGTAAAATATTTCGATTGAATATCACGATTAAATGTTTTCAAAATGAATTGCTTAATTATATCTTTCGACGATTGTTTAGATTCAGTCGACTGATAGAACGTGGCAATTTATTATATACACCGTTGATTTATTAATACAAAACACGTGATTAATCGTGAAAAATATCGTTTTAATTAAACTAAAATATTCCATATTTTATAATTACGTGTTGCTTGGAAAGTGTTGAGGATAATTAACGTGCAATTTAATGTAAAGTGTTGTTAATATCAAACGTATGACGTGTAGCCGTGTGATTATACGAAAGTAATGATTACATTAATATTACAGAATGAATCCAATGTCGTGATTATGAAGTTTTAATTACATTTTTAATCAACAGAATAGTTAATTTAGTGACTTTTAGGAGTCAAGCAGACAATGAGAGTCTTTTCTCAAAGATATTGCACTTTTCATTAAATGTAATTCAAAGAATAATTTTTGGTTGATTATATAATTATGTCTTTAAGACGTTTCTATTGAACGTAAAGTACAATTATATTATAACGAATAATTCATTAAATGCCATAACTTATAAATAGAACAAAAATAGAATACTTCTCAAAAAATACATTTTCAACAATTATTTCTGAAGATATTTATAATTATTAATAATACATTATATCTTTAAACTATAGGGCTTTAATTGTCAATTAAGATCTGATGAATCGCTGCGAAATAACAATAAATCGTGTAAAAAGTCGAAAATAATTCAAAGGCTCATATAATATTTGAAATTCTATATCAGAAAGTCTGGCCTAAAATCAGATTATGTTCAGCACCTGCAAAAGTAACAATGGACCAATTATGCTTCGCGAACGACGTTGCTCTGATAAAACGTCACCTATGTATTCGATAGGAATCGTGTGAGACACGAAGCAGATATAATGCGTATACACCCTGTTCCATACGCAGAAACGCATAATGGGCAAGGAAGATCGATCGCGATCGTAACGACAAAGCCACATAATAGCGCTAAGTAGCGCTATTATACCTTTCAGACGCGTCTCGCGATCTGTCCAAAGACGTTTTGCATACGCCAGATACTTGGCGGTTTATGTCGTTTCAAAGAACAACAAGCTGGGTAAAAGTCTCAGCATGGTTCCGCTTGTTGTCCTGTTTTTGTTTTCTGTTACATGACACTTTTCGATGAAAAAAAGTGGCCTTCTCTTATATTGTATATTAAACGCTATAATCGGATCACTTCAAGTTCTTCATTTCTCTTCCACCCAACGAGTTCATTTTGTCTACTTGACTGATAACCCACAGGACGAATAATTAGATCTTTTTGATCTTTGTAATATGAGATATAGTGTTTCAATAAAAAAAATATCAGCATATATAATTATTAAATAAGACATATATGACTTTTACTTTGAAAACTACACGGTGTTAAGTTATTAAACGATTGAAACAAGAATTACAATTTTTTATTGATACAAATGATCACAACATTTTCCTATGTAATGTGATATTTCCTTACATTCTTCTAAAACTAACAATAAGAAAGATTATAGTTATTTGTTCATATTGATTGTAATAGTATGTGCAATACATTGAAGATAGTATCAATACAATTTTTCTGCCCCATCAATTTCGATATAACTAATTGAAAATTAATTGAATGTAGCTTTTGCACTTTTAATGTAGCTACTTTCAATTTATCATTTTTGTTAATATTCTTTTCATATCGTCGATTTCCATTGCAAATTAAGTGTAGTTTCTAGTAATTCATTATATTAACATATTAATAAGATGAAAATAAATGAATGAGATAACATTCTTTGCAATTTTAATATACGACAGATAAATTCTTTTTATTTAGGTTTCATAATTAAAATTTATGTATATAATAATGCATCAAATATTGGACATTATAAATGTCGTGTGACACTCGAACGCCAGTAATTAAGTAAGGATATTACTTTCATTCAGTATGTTAATTTTTTTACATTTTTAATAATTATCCTTTCATCGTAACAGCATTATAAATACCTTTTAAGACTAATATGAAAACGAAATAATAATTGCGGGCAAACTTGAAACGAAAGTTTCCGACTATAGTATAAAAAAAGTTTAAGTGCAACAAGCTTTCGAAGCATATTGATTATATAATTAAAAATATGGATTAAACTCATGTTTTATTCATTTTAAATTTTTAACATTCATATGTGTGAAGATTATATTTGACAATTTTGAATTACAGTATGGAAACTAAATTAACGGATAAGAAAGTTTAAATTCTGCATACAATTTTCCACTAATCATAATTTCATAATATATTCAACAATTATTTTTAAATACATTACAAAAATATTATTTCCCTACAATACAATCCATTACGTTTTTTATCATCTATAAACATTTTAATTTTAAAGTCAACCAAAGTTATATAATAAAAAACATTTATACTAATTCATTCATAACAAATTGTTGGTAAATACAAAGATTTACAATATTTATTGTCCTGTATTTCGTAACTAAAAAAATTATCAACAAATTATATGGATAGTAATATACATTCACTACAAAAACAAGTGTTTCATTTTGAGACATTTTTGATGATTGAGAGACCAAAAATGTCTCATTTATTCAATTTTAAGACACTTTTCGCGTCTCAATCATTAAAAATGTCTCAAAATGAGACACTTGTGTTTGCAGTTTTTTGATAAAATCTTTATATCAAATATAAAATACAATTTGTTGACAAATTTCTTATCAAAATTCAAACAGGAATACTAAAAATAAAGTAGCAGTTATTATAGCATGACTCTTAATATAATATCAGTGGTTATTAGAGTAACCGTTTCATTAATTCTAGAGCTTTATCAGTTGCCACTTCAGAGAGAATATCATAGTGGTATGGATGCTGGTGGAGGAAGAGGGCAAAGATACTATGGCGCCATAATGAAAGCATTCATAAGGGTTGGCAGGTCCTTATCTCATAGATAAGACCGAAACCACCGCCAATGCGCGTACTCATCTAGTTCGAGTTGTGTTCAACGTTTGATAACGAACGTAATCGATGCCTCGGTCCCTTCCGGTTTTTGGCTCCAATTCCACCGTCACCCTGACCACTATGCTAATATTCCGCCCAGAAATATCAACAATAACCATTACTCCTCTAGTAAACACACTTGTGAGAAAAATTGCGCATGCCGATACAACTCGATTATCACTTCCTTTTAATTACATGCAACCCATGTACGAGATAACTCGAAACTATAGTCCTGTACATTGTTAAGCAACTTCCGTAAAGTAATAGAAGAGCTATTGTAAACAACATTGAACGTAATACATTTCAAATTTATTTGCAAATATATATAATTTTACAATCTTTGTTTATAAATTAATTTAATATTAATTTAATAACATCTATTATACATTTAAATGAAAACTGATGATAATTTAATATTATTCTGAAATGTAAAATTTATTATTTGTCTAATATGAAGCGTATCATTAATTAGTATATTATTATACAATGATATAATATAATCAAATATTATTTTTATGAACAAATCAGCAATTAGATATCTGATTATATTTATGATTTTAGGATAATTAATTTTGTAATATAATAATGTATTTTTCCATGACTAATATTATTATATATACATTTCAAAGCTATTCTAAAAAAAATTTTTTTTAAACTGAATACATCTCACCGAAATTGAAGTATTTTGAGCATTGTTTTAAGTAGTAGTTATTCTTTTGATAATTATTTTAATTTTTATTATCAATGAAATTTAAATAAAAAGAAAGGATCAGCAATATTGACATTACGACAGCAAAAATAGAAATATTTTTCTTGTTTAAAAGTCTACTGGATTTAGCTATGAATATATTCCATTGCAGTCCATATTGCAAATACAGTTAAAATATTAAGTTCTAATTTTGATATCATCATTTTTCAATGTTTAGCAAATTTTGCATTGATTTGTTCGAAAAATACTTATATCTATTCATAGTATGTATAAATTTCAATTAAACAATGGAAATTATACATTTATAATAAAAAATAGAAAATGTAATTGAAATTAGAGCATCTTAATAAGTAGAAATAAGAGACTTCATGAAAAATGTAAAATAAAAGCAGTTAACATTGATGACTTTATCATTGCAAGATCGTACGTAATTGAAAAACATGACTTTCTCGATGCAAAAGGTCGAGGGGCTTGCCGAAAATCCGCCTTAGCATGATAATTGATTCAATTAGTGAGATGAATTCACCGCTAACGAACGCGCAGTGACGTTGAGGTTAAAAGCGTAAAGCACTATAAAATCAGAGCGCCATATACATCACGAGAAGCGCTTACACTAGAACACATAAGACATAATACGATAAAATAAAAGTTGTATATTTATCTTTAATACTTTTACATCAAACGACAATTCCTAAAATATTTTTTAGTGTAATTATTATCAGTAAAAATAAAATTAAAAACATTTGACTTTTGTATTTCGAACTGTACATAATTTATAGATTTAAGAATTGTTTCAACATTACAACTATACAAATTAAAATAAATTAAAATGTCAACACTTTTCAATTTCGATTAATTTTTTTATCACTTTTGATTTATTTGTTACGATATACGAGTTTCAACGGAAATCAAAATGTAGTATTTCTATAATAACCATTCCGATTTTGCTTTTGGGTTTAAACACTGAATTGTTCAAAATTTCACAATCAACTTTATTAAATGTTTAATCAAACGAATTTTGTATAAAATAAATACAGCTTTGTAAACGTTACCACTAGTATATTTTTGTCTTTTTTCTTCTTTCATTTGAATGGTTTATTTTAAAAATAAATTTAGAAAATATGGAATGGAAAAATAGATAAATATATAGGATAGAAAGAAGAAGAAGAGAGAGAGAGAGACGAAAAGCCTACAAATCACCGAATAAACCAGAACAATGACGCCGTCCAATCCAAGTGAGAGAACTAGTAGAAGAGACTGGACTAGTCGAGGGGGATCGTCGAAAGGGTTTGTGCGGGGGTTACGAACCGCCGTACACTAAAACGCGCGCCGGCTGACAATAAATTTGTCGACAGAGTCAATAACAGGAGCTGTTTCTGTGATTTAATGATACCTGCTTCACGAACATGGGTACCACTCTGTTTGTGTACTTTCACTTTTCACCCCTTACAAGCGCAAAATCGCTGCAAAAAACCTTTGCTCCCCTTTCTTCTTAAGCACAGAAAATATTTAGCGCATTTTATTTTGGCGTTATACACGATATTTTTGGTCGACGAAAAAAGCTCGTGCAAAAACGTTCACGATGTAAATGCAACGGGAACAAAATTTACGCCACAAAATAAAAGACTGGTTCATTTTTGGAACGAAATGGTGCTGGTCCCAACATTGCGGAGCGCCAAAATAATAAATTTATAAACTTTTGTTTGCGTGTTTATTTATTCGTTAAATATTTGTTTTAGAGTAATAAATTTAAGATCAAATTTATTCGTTAAAAGAACATTGTTCTTATAGAATAAATTCCATTAAGAGTACACAGTCGAATAATGGTCATTCTTAAGGTGAAACAAATCTAAAAAATGTATATATATATATATATATAATATATATATATATATATATACATATATATTGTACGAGAAATACATCAATCAATTAATATGTAATTAGTTCTTTCGACTACTGTCGGAAGTAATTATTTATTTATACACAAATTTTCGATGATGAATGAGTAATTACTAAGTCACTCGTAAACATTTCAATTATCTTTTGTAACGGTCAAGTTGAGATTATTCATGGAAAATCAAACGTTCTAAAAGCATAATTTAGTATGGAAAGTTTGAAGATAAATTTATGTGCAAATTGCAAATGTTACGACTATTTAATATCAGCGCATTAATTACAGCGATGTTAGTCACGCCAAATCGTTGATTATTTGTGGAATGATGAAAATGAGACAGAGAAGGATAAGAGAAAAGCTGTAGAGGAAAACACGATTGAACAGGAAACACAACGCGTTTGTTATACGAAACGACGTTTATCGGCATTAACGTCGAGTGAAGGTGGAGGAAGAGGAGAAAGAAGAGGATGAGGATGGCGCGGCAACAGCGGAGCGTCCCGAGACGCATTTTATCGTGAATGTGCTAAAAGCAAAATCTCGGAGATACGCCTCAAAACCTTTTAGCGTCTTTTCGAGTGAAAGTCAACTGGAATACTCACAGTTAGGGCCTCGATAGAGTAAATTCACCAGATCTTGTAACAAGTTGCAAAACAACAGTACGCTTTTCAATCATTTTTCATTTTTTCAAACTTATTTATTCAGTTAAAGAGACGAATAAGTGTGTTAGCAGAAAAGAAGCTTTTGAGATTTTATATTTAGAGTCGGATATGATTTCACAAGTCAATGAATTTTCATCGCTTTCATGAAATATAGCACTATTATGTAAAGAACGGATGTGTTGCTGCACTAATTGCAAATATAAATATTAGTAAAATTGTTAAACCTTCATATAAAACAGTATAATAGTTTACTGTTAAAAAAATCATCATCAAAAAAGTTACATTTCAAAATAAACACTGCAACAAATTATATGTATAATTTGAAAATGCTTTATAAAATAAAACAATATATTCCAATTAAAACTTTTCACATTATATTAATTTTAGGAATGGCAATCCTTAACTATCTTCATAATTAAGTAACACTAATGCCTTTGGATGGAAAGAGACCACATAAATAGGTCATTTAACGAGTAACACTAGCCAGATTCTGTACTTCTGAAACAAGATCACTTTGTACTTTGTAGTTGTATTAGGCCAGATTTATAATCTCGATGTGATCGAGTGGCACTCTAATTAGAACTGATTCTATCTATAGCGGGGTAAGACGTAACGACAAGTAACAGAGAGAGGTAGGTGGGTTCGTTGGTTAGTTGGTATGTTTAGTTTTTAGTCGGACTGCAGTTACACGGTGCGGTAATTAAAATCTTGATTAATGCACGTGTCCATCAGAATTCCTCTAATGAACTTTCACATCAGCACTCTTGAAAGGCGCAGCTTCTCACACCGCACTATGCACAATGCGATCCTAATCATGGCCGATTAAAGTAACGTAAGAAGTCAGAAGCAGGAGACGCGTACGTGGAGGCAAGATCATAATCTGATTCCTTATACGGGTCAGTACGATGTATGTTGCTACAAGTGCGACGCTGAATTGCGACTAATTTAGTTGAATCAAGTGCCATTGTTATTGTTTCGACCGGCTTTTAAATGTTACGGCGTCGAACAAGTTTCGTTAAATTTGTTCATTAAGGACAATTCAAATTGCGGAGGACACTGTTTTTTCAGATTCGATTTTAAGATGAGTTGGTTTCGCTTAATGAATTTCGCTTAATTAATAGTACGATGTGCCTCATTGTGTTCCACAAGCGAGGTCAAATTGTTGAGAAATTATTTGGTTCATGGAAATTAAGTTAAAAGCTTTTGCAGAATGAATTGCCGTTTCACTTCGGAATTTCCAAATGTTAACAAGTTCAATTTTCAAAATTGTACACGCTGTTGTGCAATATATGCAATAAACTGGTATTTTGGAATAGAAAGTTATGATCTTTTAATTTTTCTTATTCCGGCTTTTAAATACGTTAAAACCTCAAGCATAAGAATTTATAATATTATTGACTTGCTGGTATATTTGGACATTTTATCATTAACTTTCGTTAAATATATAAAACTGATATTATAAAACATTTTCATACTACGTATATAATAATTCGTTTATGTGTTTCTTTCGAAAACAAAAATAGCCATCTCCGTTATAATGTAGTTGATCTGAATCAATAAAAAATGGTCATCCATTATGAATTCCATCTTTGAAGTTGACCAAGAAAAACAAACATGCTGATGAAGACAGAGTCTGTTCTACATCGTCGACATGCCACAACACGTACTTCGCATACATTTAAAATCATGAGAAAAATGTCCGAATGAAAATACTATTATGACGTACGGTATGTAAACATGTGTGGTACTGGGACTAAAGAAAAGCGATGCTTGTCAGCCTCGCAATCTTCTACCGTATTGAAAACAGTAAGAAACAGCAAGAAAGGAAAAAGTAGCCGCAAGAAACGAAAGATTGAAAGTTAAATCGATTAACGACCAAGATATACGACTTTACTATTATCATTATCATTATTATCATTAAAAAAACGTTCTTAGACAAAACGAAAAAAAAATTAACGAAAGTTAATCAAAAAACTAAAAGTCACTAAAGGGATATGAACAACGATAAATTGTTTATAATTAATCATGTGATTCATGAAAAATGAAAAAGTGTAATGAGAGGGAAATAAATTCAAGTTAGAAGCCGAAAATACTGAATTAATGGTCGGAAATTCACCTGCAATTTGCAAGACACGGGAATCCCGTTTTCATTATATATTCGTACATACATAAGTTATGATAATATAAGACAGGGCTTGGTCGACGTGAAATATGACGTTAATCATTCGTCGTAGTGTTAATGTGCGAAATGTCCGAAACGCTTGAGTCCATTTTTAAATTCTTATTGTAGATTTATTTTTTAAATATATCAACGTTCATTTTATTGAAATTTGGATTATAAACTGTTTCATTTTTGAATTATTATATTTAAAAAATGTTGTTAATTATGCAAATAAAATTTTGAATTAAATAGTAGCATTATAATATCATTAAAAATAATTAAAAAATACAGCCTCCGTTATTTTCAAAAATGTTTATCACATTTTTCAGGGATGTTTCTACTTTATTTTACAGTTATTAATATTTCAACAGAGCACGCGTCATAAATTACGCAAAAATATTATAAATTGCTTTGAGTATTAATTTGTTTTATAATTTATTCGCAGACTTTGGTACATATTTTTCTGCGAAATATATGCAAATTGTATATTCAATAAAACATTATTCATACAGATATAATTAAAATTTATTTGTACCTGGTTAATATTGTAAAATTAAATATTACGATAAAAATATTTCTTAATTAAAAATTCCTACAATCCATGTCGTATATGTATTTAATTTTGATTCTCACTATTTTGATAATATCCAAATGGTAATTATCGCTTCATTGATAATAATTAACACCAGCTGAATGTTCATTTAAATTTTTCATATTTATTTAATAAATTCAGTTTTTTGTTGCTATAATAAAGATCGTCATTTAATAATTCACAATGAAATATAATTAACGGCCACAGGTTTTGTATATACACTAATTTTATATTATTTTATTAATACTTACAAACACTGTGAACGTTTATTGGATATATTTTTTGCATCCAATTTTATTACCTCATTTTTTGTATATATATTTAATTAAATATGTTGAACACGATATGAGTATAATATTAATACCATTTTCATTTTTCAATTCTGCGTAATCAGTGGATAATCGTTTTTACCAAAGATAATCTGACACCTTTATATAATGTTTAAATAAAAAAATGCAAGTTATGTGTGATAGAATAGCAATTAAATAACAACAGGAAGATTCAAATGTCTATTTCGGAAACGTATAAATTTACAAAAGAATGTAGAAATATTCTATTAAATAATTTTCAACATAGTTTTCAATAAAAAATATTGTACACGTTTGTCGAAGTGCAGAAAAAAAATCTAAAAGTAGAGTGAAAAAAGATAAATGAAAAATCAAACACAAACATTTACTATCTTAATTAAAAATTCCTTTTTCTATTACGTACAATGGAAAAGGTTTATAAAATAGTTGAAATATTTATTTCATTGATTTTTTAAAAATTTTCTTATATTTGTCTATATTGGTGTTTCATCACTTATTCTGTATAGTTAAACAATCACCTGTAAAATACATTTTTATCCTAATTATTTTCTCGCAATACGTGCACGGAAACTAGACTTTATTTTACCTATTAAAAGAGCTATACTTTGTTAATTTCAAAGTAAAATTCTAGCAGGCTACAATATTACAATTCTAGCCTTAGGGCGGAAATATTCAAATTCCAGACTACCTCCAGAAACTACTTCCAGAAAATTATTATTTTTACTCCTACTTCCGATTACCAGATATGAGTTAGTACAGACTTACTTGCCAGACACGGAACCTACACCGAACACACGGAACATGCACAGAACACATAAAATATAATATGTACAGGGTGATTGGAAATAAATGACCAGTGGTAACAAGTTGCCCAGTTGTTCAGTTGTAGGCCTACAACTTACAGTTGTAAGTCGTCAGTCAGTCGTCAGTCGTCAGTCGTCAGTCATCAGTCGT
>JABFPJ010003188.1:0-16833 GCA_022817425.1 Gryon sp. ZL-2020 | reverse complement strand
GTATACAACGTCAAATACGAAAATTTATGTAATTCAAATTATTATATTCAGATGAATTGTATATTCAATAAAAATGTATAGTTATATTTTAAATATTACTTGTTTATAATGTAGCATAACATAAAATAAAAAGTAATTTTTGAAATATTTCTCGTTTTTTTAATTATGTTTTAAGTTCATTACAGCAAATTTAATGTTGCTAATCTTATAATGCTTATATTTTCTATATATAAGCATTTTTTAATGCTTATAAATTTAATAATGCTTCGAGGAATGTTGCAATTATTTATAAATTGAAAGGGATTATTATTGCTTTGAAATTTTAAATTAAAATAAAGCGATGACTATTTTTTAGTATCTTTAAATTAATTATTTGTAAAACATGACTATAATAATAATCGAATTACCGAAATAGAAATAATTTCAGATAAACGTAACTCAATTCGGTCTTAACATGAGTTTGACCTTCTACGGATCAGGTCAGTTTCTGACATCACCGTTGAGACTGCTATTCAATCGTGATTGTAAGTATTATAGGCAGTATAACATAATAAACAAACTCAGAGCTCTTAGCATACATGAAACGCACTGAAGAATGACCAATAAGAAAAGCGCTTGAGGAGAAAGTGTGATGTTTCTCATAGGTTCCAGTGCGTTCGTATTTCTGTACATCCAGTTTACGCAAAGACGTCTAGAGAAGTGGTAGAATTTTAGTTATACGCACGCAAAAATGAAGAATACGGTCTTATTAATTTTAGTGGTAACTTTGTGCTATGCATTAAGTAAGTAATACAAAATTTAATTATCTTATAATTTTGATTTTATAATGTTCATTTTTGGATTTGTGAATGTATAAACCAAAGTTAATTTGCATGAATGAATTGATTTTATATACATATATTTTACTTAATTATAATATGACGTGATGCTCTTCTCTATATTTTGTGATAATTATATTCCAATTTTTAATTCATTTTGTAAGGTAATAATTAAAAATTATTCGTATGAATAAATTAAACTTTTCACAATTTTTATTATCATTGTACTACATAATTTATTTTACTTAAAAACTGGTTAAATAATTATTAAAAATTTACCGCATGACTTTATAACATTAAGTCTATTTTTAAATCAAAATAAATTTTTTTCCTAATTCCAATTTTAGAGATGAAATCAAATGAATTGTAAACAAGTCGTTATTATAAGAATATTATCGGTGTTTTTCATTGTCAACATATATATTCTACTTATAACATTAAAAAAATGCAAATGAAAATATTTTTTAAATTAAAATAAAGGGGAAAAAAATAACAATTTTAAGTGAATATTTAGACAATGCATTGAAAGTATCATTCTGAATTTTAGGCGTAGAAGCCGACTGGAAATTTTGGAAAAAATCCACAACAACAACAACTCCGTCCACATTATCATTATCATCATCAACAACGACAACAACAACAACAACTCCAAATGCTGCTCTTCCTTTGTCTCCTACTAATCCATCTCAACTAACATCTGGACCAAACGTCCAACAACAGCCTGTAGTTACAAACACAAACAGGGGTCCGCCACAAAGGCCTAATCCCGGTACTGATGTAGGTCAAGATTTCCCCTTAACTAAGCCACCGGCACGTGGCGGAAATGTAGGAAATCTTAACAATAATGGATATCGAGACTGGGCCATAGACATTACTGGCGCTGGCGAGCCAGGAAAAAATCCACCACCACAAAGACCCAACAGTCAAGGTCCGCCACGACCAAATGAATCAACTCAACAAAGGCCACCGGGGCAAGGTCAATCATTTTCTTTTGTAACAAATTTTATGACGTAAATACAAAAAAGGGTGTTTTTATTTTGATCTCTAAATTTTATGAATTATATTTCAAAACAAAAAAAAAACAGTAAATCATAATAATTATTTTCATATTATAAACGCTAAATAAAAGTCTATACTAATAAAAATTATTATACTACTATACTTACTATAAAATATAATGATTTTCTAAAAAATGTCGAGTTGTCCTCAGATTCATAACTGGTATAGTAATTTTTATAAGATGTTACAATAATTTTGATTAAACTTTTATTTCGTGTGTATGAAATCACTTTACTTTGTTATATTTATATTAAACAATTTCAATTTTGCAGTTCCATCAACTCAGAAACCATCTACTCCAAGCACAATAACTTCAACAACAATAAAACCAGTAGCATCGATAAGTAATTTCAATCAAAATCAAAATGGATTTGTGAATCAACCAACTAGAAGTCCCGAGTTGCACAAATCTTCAACTACCACTGCTAAACCAAGTGGACAAATTAATTATCCAGCATTGCCAATTCGTCCGGGAACCAATCAACAATCTGCACAACCTGTTCCCACACGTGGACCATCTTATGCAGATATTGCCAGCAGACCTGGTTCTCCAACACAAACGCAAAGACCGGCCTTTGTTGAACCTACATCTGGTAATTGTTTAAAATTATTTATAATAACTTATTTTTCTATTTATTAATTTGTAGTTAAATTATAAAATGATAGGAAAGAAATGGAATACATTGATCAAATGATCAATGTATTAAATTTTATTATTTTATGAAAATATATTTTATTAAATTATATTTTATACTTAAAAATGATATATAAAAATTAATTAATGTTACTAATTAAATATTGAAAATGTTTAGCCAGACCTCAAGGAGGAAACATTCCAGCAGCTGGACAGAAAACCTACACAAGTAATCCGACATATAGTAAGGGAAATACAGTAACTGATGAAGATCTCGAAAAATTGTCGGAAGCTCTTTTCATTAAGGATACGAATAATGTTAATAAGCACATTACGCTGAATTTACAAAAGAAAACGACTAGTTCCGCGACAAATGACGAAGCTCAGCAACCGTAAGCTTATCTAATAAAAGAAATATTAAGTTATATATAAGTTCCTAACTAATTACAATTTTTATTCTCAGGCTTCTTCAAGTAAACAGTCAAGCTTTACAAGGTCCCACTGTTCAACGAGTATTGTCCATTTATGATAATTATAATTTGGATACAAAAATCCACGAACACATAAGTCCTCAACAGCGTGAGGAAGAAAGTCTTTTAGTTGACACATTTTTAAGCACAAATGTTATGTCAGCGGCAATGCGCTTCTTATCTGACAAAGCTTTCGTAAAAAAAGATTACTATGAATACAAAGATCTCCTTCGCCGAATTTGGTTTAACTTATTCTCACGAGGTGAAGGAAAAATTGGCAGCAGTGGTTTTGAACATGTGTTTATGTCAGAAATTAAGGGTTCAGAAGTAATTGGTTTACATAATTGGATTTATTTCAATTCCGAGGAGACAAAAAATAAAATTAACTATCTTGGATACTTGAAGAAAGTCGATTTGGGAGACGTGAGTTTATTTTATATGATTATATTTCAAGTTTTAATAATAATAATAATAATAACAACAATAACTTATTAATTATTAATTTTAATTAATGTTGAATTGCAGAAAGCATCAATTTTAAAAGTTCATGTGAAAATGAATGACATTATTAAGCCAACAACAACGTTATTTGTTGGAACATCTCCGGAATTGGAGATGGCTTTATATACAGTATGCTTTTTGACCAGACCAGAAGCACCGTGTCCAGTATCTTTGGGAGGAACAAAATTCAACATCGTAACACATAAATTTAAATACCGAGGAAAAGATCTCGTTGGAACTGCCTATCCTGATATATAATGTTGATAATTTTCCATAACTTTGTCAGAAAAATCGGCTGTAGCCTATATTTTCGTTTTATTTTCTTGTTTATTTGTTTGATTATTTGTAGGTTTTACATACTGTAATAAATGACGAAGAATGAAATTATATCATAATTAGTAATTATGAATATTTCTTAATGTACCAAGAGAACTAACACTAAAGGATTAAGAAACTAAAGCATTTAATACAAACGACTATAATAATACTCAAGCATGTAAAGAGATTACAAAATAATTTCTTAGTTTTTCGATAAATATTTGTAATAAATGTGTAGTTTGTTGTGGTTGATTAAAAATAAAAAATTTACTTTTAAAAGGTTGCAGTTATTCACTTTGTAGTATTTCGCAGAGCCCCTTCGAGAAGCAACATTCATTACATTGCTGTAATAAGTACAGTCTACAAATTATATATATTTCTTCTTCATCATATATCAATATAAAGCTCAATACATTTGAAATGAAAAGATTGTTTATCTTAATGAAGTAGCGGCGATTAATGAAATTAATTTTATTGTTTAATGTATCATTTTTATCTTACAAAAATACCCTATAGGAAATTGCCAAACTTAACATACGGCCCAGAATAGTCTTAATACTGATAACACATTCTGCCAGTAGACCAGTACTTTCCCATACTTGGATCAGTTGTTCCTTTCCCATTGGGTACATTGCTGATATCTCAGTAAACGAAAAATTTTGTAATCCTGTTGAAAAAGTTGCAAAATAGATACACATAATCGTATGAAATAATATTAGATAAAATATTATTTGTATAAGTTTCTAAATTTAAAACTTTTTCAAATTTCATACGATTTTGCGATTTTGTTCAATAAGGTTTAAATTTCGCGGTTACTACGGGATGGAAGATGTATCACTGAACATAACTAATGAGTCATTTTGTTATTGACTTACTAATTTTACTGCTTTTTTGGACTTATTAAGATTATTTTCATAAAATAACGGTTTTAGACATTAATAATATTATAAGAGTTATAATTTAAAATGAAATTTAATGCAAATTTTTATATTTTTACTTTTAGAGAAAATGTATCGATACAAGAAGGATGATATAAAGAAAAACAATTTTTACGTCAATGAAGGCGTGAAAAAACGAGCAATCTAATTTAAAAGTCTTATTTATCTTATTTTAAAGAAAATCTTCATTTTTTATCATTTTTAAAGCTTTTGAATATTTAAATGTGGAAATTGGATTAAAATTGTAAAAATAAAGTAAAAATTGATTAAAAATATCTTCTAAGTTGAAAATCCATTTAATCGTCAAATAGAGTTAAATGAAAAATGTAAGTAAATCAGTTAAATATTAGCCGACTATCAGGGTTTCTATATATGTTCACATTTTCACTATACATAAGTCAAGCAAATGTCTATTTAATTATGAATTACACGAAGAAATGTTTCTATCCAGCGAACAATATAAACAGTCAATAAGCGATGTTTCTTCAGATAATCTATCCGTATTTTCAGAAAAGTTAGGTTTTATCGCCACGAGTATCATCATTTTATGGCTTTATAATTCAACATTTTTTTATTTTCATGCAGAAACTCACATCAACGATATCTAATCACTAAAATCGTCGACAACTTTAAAACTAAGCTTTTTCATCATTCATAGTTATCTTGTTCTCAAGACTAGAAAACTTCTATAGCTCGGTCGACAAAAATTTTTCGCAAAATTAACAAATGTTTTGTCAAAAATTAATCAAAGTCGGAATCATTTTTGCTGTTAATTTTTCTCATGATTGATAATAATTTGATGACAAAAAAAGTTTCTTGTTTTCCGTGAGTGGTATCAAAGAAAATGAGTGAAAAAGAACGAGTGAAAATTGCGATATCACAAGTAAGAATAAATTGCGTTATCATTCATAAGTATATAACAACGCATTAATTTAAAGAAATCATTTTCTTGTCTTTTTTCAAAATTAAACTGTTTAGTTTAAAAATAAATGTCTTCATTTTCCTTTACATGCAAAAACGTATTTTCTTATAAGCATATATTATTATGAAGATTTATCAGGAAAATATTTTTGCGTGTGAAAAATGAATTTAAACGACGAATAAAAAAAGATCTAACGCCATTTAATTGATGAATAAAATGAATATATTTGTGATAGAATGTAGATTACAATAAAACTAACTTTTTGTGTTTAGAATGGATACGAAAATAGATGCTATCAGGAAGATAATGCACAAATTACGGACAACGCAAAGCACGATTACATTCAAAATGCCGGAAATGCTGCTATTCGAGATTCGAATACGAAGAACAAAATATCTGCGTCGTCCAAGTCCTTGGAGGTGTTCGTCATTTACTTGCCACTGCATTTTTCTTTGAATTCATTACAATTATATCAATAGACTTCGTTGGTTTATCTAATTTTAATATTTATAACTTATTATATTATTTGCAATCCATACACATTTATTTTATTTCAATTAATATTTTGTTTAATTAATTAAATTATTTAAAGTATTTTAGGTACAGAATTTACTAAATTTATGTAGTATATTTATATTTTTTAAAATATTATTTTCTTCAGTTAGTTATTTCAATATATTAGTATTTTCTTGCGCTATTTTAGTTAAGTTATTCTATTATTTTTTTAAAATTATAGAGTTGATTTTACTGAACTACTATGATTTTTGCGAACAGATTAGTAGTACAAGAAAAGATGAATGGGGTGGAAAGTACGAATTTCTGATGTCCTGCATCGCTACATCAGTTGGTCTCGGCAACGTTTGGCGATTTCCATTTACAGCCTATGAAAATGGCGGTGGTGCTTTTCTTATACCATACATTATAGTACTTTTTGTCATTGGAAAACCTTTTTATTTTATGGAAGGCATTCTAGGACAGTTCACTAGTCGATCCTGTTCTGAAACGTGGAAAATGGTACCAGCTATGAAAGGTGTTCATTTACATTTAACGAATAATATACATAATTAGATTATTTAAAAGAAAGATCTTTAAAAATCTAAATTAAAGTCACTTTAAGATTTGCAGTTTACATTATAAATTTATTTTTGTTAGTTAGGATTAATTTCAGCTATAAATTTCGAAATGCATACAATTTGAGAAAAAAAAATGAATCAGATTACATACTTCGTTGAAAAGATTCAGGTAAAAGATAATTGGCAAATATGCATTGTTGCAAAAGTGTTAATTTTAATCACTACAATTGCCAAGTTCCATCCGTCTAACGAAACCAATTAACACTGAGGTTTAATAAGAGAATAAACAATCATAATGACGGCATAAAAAATGAAATTAGTATACGTATACACTAAAGTATTTGTAATTTTACACCGCTTTTATCCAGTTAGAGTAATTGGTTTATAGAACACTTTTTTTCAAAACTTTTACACTTTTGATAATTAAAATTATTGTTGCTATTTATTGTTATTATTATTATTATTGTTATTAATATTATTACTATTATTATCATTATTATTATACAAAATTTCATTAGAAATTTGTTTTAAATAAAATGTTTTATTTCAGGAATCGGATTTAGTCACGTATTCGCCGGTTTTACAGTCCTAACTTACTACTGCGCTTTGATGGCTTTAACAGTATATTATTTTGTGGCGAGTTTTCAGACAGTACTCCCTTGGTCTTACTGTCGTGTTGAATGGGAAAATGAATGTTTAAATGTGACAAATACCGTGAATGTTACAATGAGAAATTCATCCACTAAAATAATGAGTTCAGCGGAATTATATTTTCGGTTTGTTAAACAAAATATTGTTACTTATTGTAATTACATTATTTCTTTCAAAAATCAAAAAAGAAAAAAATTGGAGGCGCCGGGCATCGATCCCGGTACCTCTCGCATGCTAAGCGAGCGCTCTACCATCTGAGCTACGCCCCCCGATACGACGATGAAACTTTACCTGTCATCGACAACAAGAAAATGAAAGTCGAGAAAAAGTACCAAAATGGCGTCAAATTAAAAAAATAATCGATATTTATTTTCTTACAAAATTAAATAAAAAAAAAAAAAGAAACAAAACAAATGTTGTAAGAAATGAATTGTTAATCAAGAATAACCTATACATAATTTGATTTTCGTCACTGGGAGAGAAAAATTACATTTTTCCTTCCTAGGGAGTTTCCGGAAAAGTGCGTTTTTCATGGCTAAGTAACGAAAACGGCATTTTTCCTTCTCTCGTAACGAAAAATATCGTACGCAACATTGGAGATGATTGGGAAATGGATTTTCAATTTCATCTCCCTTTTTCCGTAATATACTATTATTAACAAAGTAATAAATGTTAAACAATGTAATTTTTTTTCAGTCGCGTTGTTTTGGATGAATTGGATTCGATAGAAAACGGCATAGGATTGCCATCAGTATACCTGATGATCTGTCTATTTATCAGCTGGACATGCGTTTTTTGTACCATAATTAAGGGAGTTCAAAGTTCCGGTAAAGTGGCGTATTTTTTGGCATTATTTCCATACGTCATCATGCTGGGACTTTTGATTCGATCAGTAACCCTCGAAGGCTCCATCGATGGCATCTTATTTTTCGTGACTCCCAAATGGGATCAAATACTAAAACCACAAGTGTGGTACGCCGCAATTACGCAATGCTTCTTTTCATTATCTGTTTGCGTTGGTCCAATTCTTACGTACTCTTCGCATAATAATTTTCATCATAGACTTGATCGGTAAAGTATTGATTTATATTAAAAATGTATATATAAAATACACATCTTTCAAATACAAATACAGAATATCATTCAAAATATATTTTTAATTTATTTCATAGAAAAATGTTTTTTTCCAAGTACATTTTTTCAGTGTAATAAAATGAATGATTTCAAATTAATTAACTTCGAATTAATAATAATTAGTATAATTATAGGGACGTTTTAATAGCAACAAGTCTAGATACTGTGACGAGTTTCTTAGCTGGATGCACAATTTTTGGTATTTTGGGTAATTTGGCACACGAATTGCAAATTGAGGACATATCGACGGTGGTTCGTAGTGGCACCGGCTTGGCCTTTATTTCTTATCCCGACGCACTTTCGCGATTCACATTTGTGCCGCAACTTTTTTCGATCCTCTTCTTTCTTATGATGTTTGTCCTTGGCACCGGAAGCGCCATGGCCCTGTTTAGCGCGGCCAGTGACGTGGTAAAGGATATATTTCCTGCTTTACAACAATGGAAACGCGTCCTCGCTCTATCGATCGTTGGATATTGTATGGGAATATTGTATATAACACAGGTTATATCAAAGATAATTATTTAACAAAAAATCAAGTTCATTGAAAGACATTGAAATTTAGAAAATGTTTTAAACATTTTTTTGAAACATTTTAATTTTTATATAATTTTTAATGTATATTTAAAGTTTATTTCAAATTTTATGACAAAATAAAAATCAAAATTTACATTTTAAATAAAGAATTATAATTGCATTAAAATTAATATTTGTTATATATATTCAGGGTGGTCAATGGTTGATAACTTTAGTTGATTATTTTGGCGGAACATTTGTCACAATTATCACTGGAGTTTTGGAAATGACAACAATCTTTTGGATCTACGGACTGGATAATTTTCTCAATGACATTGAATTTATGCTTGGAATAAGACCGGGACTTTATTGGAGATTGTGTTGGATTTTTATAACGCCAACTTTAATGATCTTCATTTTATTGTACTCGATTATAACATTCGCATGGCCAACTTATAGTCAACAGTATTTTCCGACTTATGCTTATAGTTAGTATTGTTTTACAAAAACATTTTATATTTCTATTCTAAAATCTTTTCCACGTCTATTCTATTCTAAATTCTTGTTTTTATTTCAAATTCTTCAATTAATATAAATGTTAAACAAGATTTAGCAAATTGCTGTTTAATTAAAAATAATACAAATTTTCCATTTAACTTCGAATTGATTTGTAGCCATCGGTTGGTTAATTTTGTCCTTTGGAATAACGCAGATGTTCTGCTGGATAATTTATACAATGATCAAAAAAAGACAGAAGACATTTTTCGAGGTAATTAAGGTCTTTGTTCTTAGAATAATTTATGTTATATAAGAGAAAAGAAACATTAATTAGAATAATTTATTTTTTTTACTATTTCAGACTGTGAGAGTAGCATTTTCTCCAACCGTCAATTGGGGGCCAAAAAATATTTCAACCAGAATTAAATATCGCGAATTTATTCTTGAAAAAAAGTCTAAAAAGAAAAGCTTTAAACAATTGTTTTTTGATTAACAATGAAATAAACATTCATTTTCCAAAAGTTTTTATTTCGAAGATTCTATATTCCATTAGTTAAATTAATTGGTTTTATGTTTTATAAAAGTAAATTTAAAATATTTTTAAAAAACAAGAAAACGACGAAGAAGCGACTAAAGTGATAAACGATAAAAATCTGAATTAATGATCAATTTCCGTCATTAAAACAAGTTTTGATGAAATGATGAAGATGACGTTTAGTGCGTATAGTTACAACTGTTGGATAATAATGCTTAATTCTTCTTCTATTCTGAACACTTAATTAAGAAAAATGAATCATTTAAAAATCAATATTTATAAATGACGGTAAATCTTATCCGTTATGAATCAGACAAATAATCACAGTGTTTTCAAGTAAATTAGATAAATCTAATACATAATTTATATTCTTATAGAACTTGTGTAAAATTGCATGATTTTCATTTAACATTATGTAAAACTATAAAACGATTGTTTTAGTTATTAACTATTATTAAAATTCTAACATACAAAAATCTCTTAATTTAGATTTTTCATTAGAAATATAAGTCAATCAATCAAATGTGCAAATCAAATTCGAATTGTAAAAGTCTTTTAATTGCTATATGTTTATTTGAAATACAAACTTTTTAACTTTGCCTTAAATTGTTTTCTTCACTTTATTGTTATTTTGGAAACTGTATAGATTCGATAAGCACGTGCTGCACTTAAAAATCTAAATGACTTATAGATGGTTCATTTACATAACAACGTGTAAAATTACACACGAACGGTGTGCTTAGTTTTTTTTTCAAATTTGCTGATGCGTGAAAAATTACACATACATCTATAAGTACTAACACCTTCGACAGTGTATATATCAATATAGCAAATACTTAATTACAGAACAACTTTGACGTAATTCTTGATGAAAAATCATTATGTCTCTCTCGCGCGAGAGACGTATTCTAAACACTTTGGATGAAAATCTACCAATGACATCTGATCGGCAACGTCACCGACATCTTTCAGGATCAGTTGATCTAGTAACCGACGCGAACTTCTTAGTGTTGAAAGAGCGTGGGTACAGACAAGATCACCTGGTTTGGTACCAGTTCGCAATAATAAGTTTCTAATACCGAAAGGTACCAAGTTATTTACGCGATTTTTTTCACTTTTACTCAAATTTTGCAATTCAAAAAAATAATTTATAAAAAGAATGTTAGTTAAATATAATGGTAAATAATTATTATCTAATAAAACTTGATTTTGAAGTTCTTTATTTTAATAAATAGAGGTAAGATTTTGGATTTGATAGCATTTTAAAATCGCAGTTAAAAAGCTTTTTTTTTTTTTTTTTTTTTTGAAAATTAACTTTCATTATAGTGGAGATTGTAATTTATCAATTTCAAATGAATTAATATTGAGTTCATCTATTTATGATTAGCACTTTGCATTCAATTACGCGTATACGTTTGATTTTATAATATATGATTAAAAAACAATAATAAACGGCGATTTATGTGCAGGCAGGGACATTTTTTCATTAAAAGCCTTGAATGAAATGTATAACTTTATCTTTACAGGTTCATTTGTTTTCTGTTTTAAATGAAAAGAATTTAAATGAAAAGAATTTAAAAGAAAAGATTTTTGTTCTTGATATTTATGAATAGTGTCAAATGTTTTCGCGTGAAGTGAAAAAGTCCACTAATTGCTTCAGTCGATGAAGTCAGTAGTGAAGGGAATTGGAAGTCGAAATTGTTTTACAGTTAGAGAAAAAATTGGGTATATGTTTCCTGTGACATTACAATGACTGATCATATTGAATTGAAACCAAAGAACGAAGTAAGTTTTTGTTGTCTTCTAATGATTAAGTATTAAATTTAAATTGTAGACATTCTTATGGAAAAAAGAAATGACTTTCTTCGTTATCAAATGATAAAAAAAGTGGAATGCACTTTTTAATATGACGAGACATATCTACTATACAAAGTAGTAAAATGTTGAAATACGTCGTTTTTTAAGATTACAATTTAAAATTGTAATAAGATATTAATAAAATATATAAAAGAGAAATAAATCCTGAGATGGAATAAGTTAGAAATAAAAATGACTGCAACGGATATAAACCAATTCGTAATGTATATTAATGATATTGATAGTTACAAACGTTTGATTGCTTATGCAACTATTCAATTAAATTATGTGCAAATTATTGTGCTTGACAAAAACCTGTTTTACATATCCGCTGCAACTTGTTCAAATTTTAATTCAAGTGAAGTAACACTTTTGTATTGAAATCTTAAGTGACGTGTGAAAATGAAATTCACATTATTTTATTACAGCATCTTAATTGGATTGTTTTTTGTTAAATTGTTTTGTTCAGTGAAATCTTGTTCAAACAATTAAATCAAGTAAAACATTATTTTTAATTAAAAGTAATATTTCTTTTCCATAAATAACATAAATTTATATGACATTCCTTTTTTGTATGTTATAGTTATTAAGTTGTAAAATTGTTTCAGGATTTGGAAATTATGTTAAGTTTTGTAGTTTCAGGTGAATCAGGGTTATGAAAACCGCGGATTTTCGAATGATGAAGACCAGACGATTTCGACAATTCATACGATCACGGATTATCAAAATGGAAAAACAAATTTTGAAAACTTAGGAAAATCTTCGGAAAAACTTAAGGTGTTTTTCAGTTATTTAAAAGATATTTAAAATTATTATTATTCATTCTTAATAATAATTTAAAAGAACAATCACAATTCACATAAAAAATCGAAATAATTGCAATTTTTAACTACTTCTTGTTTCCTGCATACTTTTTAATAAATTCGATTCCATGACAAACATGTAAGTTTGTTCTTGTAATTTGACGTTGCAGTAAAAACTTTTTATCGACATTTGTTATTCGTTAAACACAAAAACATTGTGTTAATATTGATACTTTATACTGTTACGAAGCGCATATCATATATCCACTCAAATAAATAATAAAAATTGCGTTCATTTATTTATCTTGATATCAAAAGTTATAACAATACAAAACCCATTATTGTCTGTGATGAACATTAATTCACAATAAAACAAAAGCTTTTATTTTTCATTTCAACGTTAAATGCAAGTATATTAAACATTTATTCCTGAAATTCACATCAATTCAAAATTTATATATATTTTCTCTCTTTCTGAACTAAATTAAATATTTAATGTTTGTTTAAAAGGAAACTCCATCTAAAGATGAATGGGGAGGAGGATTGGAATTTTTAATGGCCTGCATTGCCAATTCCGTTGGTCTCGGCAATGTCTGGCGATTTTCATTTACGGCCTATGAAAACGGCGGCGGTGCATTTTTAATTCCTTACATAATTGTGTTGTTTCTCGTTGGAAAGCCATTTTATTATTTAGAGGGTCTTCTCGGGCAATTTACCGGAAAATCTTGTACAAAATGTTGGAATATGGCACCAGCTATGAGAGGTTTTACATCATTTCTTCTCTTTTACAATAAAACTGTTTCAAATTTCCGTTCCTTTTCATAACAAGTTGTTATAATATACTTTTTCAGGTTTAGGTATGGGACAAGTTATCGCCGGATTTATTGTTCTGTCCTACTATTGTTCTTTAATGGCATTGACGTTGTATTACTTCGCGATGAGTTTTCAATCGACTTTGCCTTGGTCTTACTGCCGAGAGGAATGGAAAGATGTGTGTGTTTCAAGAGATTCTACTGATAATACAACAAATATTACGAATTCACCATCAGTTGGTGGAATGAGTTCTTCGGAACTCTATTTCAAGTAATGCAATCCATAAAACCCATTAAAATGCTCCAGTTACCTTAATCAATATTACATTAAATGATTTTGTATTACTTTTATTTCAGGAGAATTGTTTTAAAAGAAATCGATTCAATTGAAAATGGAATTGGCACACCATCGTGGAGTTTAGCACTGTGTTTATTTTTCAGTTGGTTTGTCATTTTCGTAATAATGTGTCGTGGAGTGAAGAGTTCCGGTAAAGTTGCGTATTTTCTTGCGATATTTCCATATTTTGTAATGATTATTTTGCTGATAAGAGCGGTTACACTGGAAGGCGCGGTCAATGGAATTCTATTTTTTATAACACCAGAATGGAGTGCGTTAGTGAAACCAACGGTCTGGTATGCGGCAATTACGCAGTGTTTTTTCTCACTTGGAGTCTGCTTTGGACCAATTATCTCTTATTCGTCACATAATAATTTTGCACATAAAATTGATAGGTAAATAAAAAAAGGACAAAAAGAATTAAATTAATTTGTATTCAACTCACCAATGTATGAATCATTTCCAGGGATGTAATGATTGTTACATCATTAGACACTTTTACAAGTTTACTGGCTGGTTGTACCATTTTTGGCATTCTGGGAAATTTGGCCCACGAGTCTGGTGTAACTGACATTTCCAAAGTGGTCAAAGGAGGCGCCAGTCTGGCTTTTGTCTCCTATCCGGATGCCTTGTCACGATTCACTATTGTGCCACAATTATTTTCAATTCTGTTCTTTTTTATGATGTTTGTTCTTGGCACCGGAAGTGCCATGGCACTGTTTCAATCAGCCAATAACATCGTCGAAGACAAATTTCCGCGCACCAAACAGTGGCAGAGAGTCTTATTCTTTGCTTTACTTGGATTTGTGGTTGGAATTATTTATGTAACGCCAGTAAGTGCTTTTAAAATTGTATCTTACATACAAAAATTCTTGGGCGCCTTGCTAGCCCACACGAAAGGTTAAAGTATACCAACGTCTTTCGTAAAGTTGTAAGCTTACTTTTGAGCCGAATGTTAGATCGCAAAAAAGTGCGGCTGCAGACTACGCGAGCGGGCTAAATTGTTGGACCGTGTACGGGCTCGCTGTCAGCCCACAAACGTACTTTTAAATTTTGACATATACAGCCATTTTTTGTTATATTATACAAATAGGAAATAGTATATTATTCACCAAGGAAGCAAAACGTTGTTTTGCTCCCCGCGGTGCAAACGATATTTTTCGTTACAAATGCAAGTATACAAGTCAGACTTTGCGAGCATCCGTGACGAAAAACACAATAGTATAACTGCATATTATTATTAAATACTTAATAAAAAAATAATGCATTAAAGTTAAGGACAATAATATTTATAACTAATGAAAAATAATTAATAATAATTTTAAACAGTTTTTTTATATAATTTATATAAAAAAATTTTTTATATAATAACTTTTATATAATATCTTAACATTGTGTATAATATATAATATAAAAAAATGAATTTATGAATGCATAAAATTAAACACTTCTAATACTATTTTTATAAAAAATTTCAATCATAAAAATTAGAATCAAATTAATTTAAATTTCGAGAATAAATGTAATAAAAATAAATGGTAGGGAAAAAAGCATATGACCTTCTTTCGAAAAAGCAGTAAAAAAATCATATGACGTTTTTTTCGAAAAAAAAAACGTTTTATTTTTTAAATTTTCGATGCACAGTGTGCCCAATTTAGTACGTCCAAAGTCTCAAAGAATCACCGTTCGCCTGCGAGGTCTGTTAAAGCGCCCAAGAAATTTTGCGTGTAGAATCATCTTAAAACTGATAAAACGAAGATTTTATCTCCTAAAAATATAATTTAAATATGACTTTTTATTTTAGGGAGGTCAGTGGTTGGTTACTTTAATGGACTATTACGGAGGCACTTTCATAGCAATTGTCATTGGAGTGACGGAAATGGTTACGGTGTTTTGGATTTATGGTCTGTACAATTTTTTGAATGACGTTGAGTTTATGATCGGCTACAGACCGGGAATTTACTGGCGAATATGTTGGATGTTTGTAACACCAATTTTGATGATTGTGATCTTAATTTACACAATTAAAATTTATGAACCGACTAAGTATAATGGAAAACTATTTCCTGAGTATGCTTATAGTTAGTATAACAACTGTATCATACATTATTTATTTATTTAATATTGTTAAATAAATCATTATTAATTATTACAAACTTTTCGTAAACAGTCATTGGATGGATCGTGCTAGCTGTTGGTATATCGCAGATTTTTATTTGGATATTCTATGAAATTATCAAAAATAGACAAATTAAAAAGTTATCTTTTAAAGAAGTGAGTTTTCTTTTTCCTTAAATCTATTTTTACTTTAATTGTAATATTTATTATCGATTTTAATTTTTAATGTTTATAGAGCATAAAAGCGGCATTTTCACCAATTGAAGATAACTGGGGCCCAAAAGACACGAAGAAACGAGAAGAATGGAAAGAATTCGTCGCATGTAAGAAATTTGGACGACAGAAAACTTTCATGGAAATGTTCTTTAGATAAAATTTTGAGATTTGAGTAATTTAAAGATTAATATTTATTCTAATTTTTTGTCTGTAAATCTTAATAACTATACAATGCATTTTGAATCTCATAGTGAGATCCGAAGTTGATATTATAGTACAAAAAAGTTTTATTATAATATTATATACTTCAATTTGTAATTATATTTTTTTTATATTTACAACGTTCTATTGCATTTTGATAATAATTTATACAATATTTTAATATAAATGAATTAATTGATATTAATAATGTTGTTAAAAAGTAAAGATATTTTTATTAACAATTTCAAGTTTATAAATATTTACATTCTGATAAGAAAACTGACAATACGTAATAGAGTTGGTTTATTAATAATGTATTTTATTTATTATATTAATGAACACAGTAGTTATGAAGCAAGAGATTTGATTTATAAAAATATCCGGAGGACAAAAAAAGAAGTGTAATAAGATATTCAAGTTTATAT
>JABFPJ010003187.1:0-16839 GCA_022817425.1 Gryon sp. ZL-2020 | reverse complement strand
ATTTTGGCGAGTTTTGTGGTCCAAAACTCAATTTTTGTGGTCTTTAATTCTCTTTAATGAGTCTAAAATGATGCTTCATTTATAGCTAATTTCGATGAAGTGGGGGTGCTTGCTTTATTCATCTATATATAAGTTATATTGCAGTTAATCAAAGTATATTTAACATGAAAATCATCTTTGAGAAACTATTCCACGAATCGCATTAATTATTGTCTATTTTCAATTTTAATATAAACTCAACTTGCAAAGATTATTTAAACTTAAAAAAGGTTACTTCATTTTCTCGATTGCATGTGAAATTCAAATCAAAGCCACAAGATGATTATATTTTCTTACAAAATTAAGTTATTTATATTAAAGAAAATTGAGAAAAGAAAAAACGCGCTTGTATTACATTAACAATATTGTATTGAAATGAATAAATAAAAGCGAAAAATTAAAATAAAAAGCAGTCTGATTGAATGAATTTCGCGCATTCACTGAAAGATATTCGATGGGCAAACAAGGCGGGATCCCTTGGCCATTACAAGATATTGCCGAACGAACGAACGATGATTGTTTCTGCGTCCTCGCGGCAGTAGCAAATTTTATTCCGCTAACAGACCGACCGAAGCCGGGGTTATTAGCATATTGTAATGTTAATCACCGGTTATTGATTAGCGAGTGATGTTTACATGGCAACCTCTCCACGTTCATTATCTTGATTGAATGATAACGACGACGGCTTTATACATATACATATATCTTCTAGAATTAAATTTCATTCGATTTTGTGAATTGGTTTGGCGAATGGCTTTTCTAAGAATGATCGTGCGAATTCATCTGATCGCTTTTTGACGTGCATAATTAAATAAGTCGCGATTTCATTTATTTAGTTTCAATTCCTGCAAAAATGTCAAATGGAATAATTTGCCGCACGAACGAAAAATGTAGAGAAAAATATCATTTCATTCTGAAGTGTGCACACAAGTCGTTTTTCATTTTTCATTGCGTACAGTCGACAGAAGTGTATGCGAACATAAGTTATTTTAAATTAACATAGAGAATACTTGAATAAACTCGAAATAAATTGAATTGCAAGTGCTTCGCTGTTGAAATGCACTCTCTTGGGCTTCAAATTTTTTCGCTATTTATTTCTTTAATGTATAATATAATATATAATATTTATGTATTTTTTTCATTGTTAATTATTGTTTTTTATATTATTAGATCTTAGAAAAATATTGATTAACGAGCCTATTTTATTTACAGTAATTTTTAAAAATAATATTATAAATGATATATATTAATTAAATGTATAAATTTGTAAGTAAATTTCATATATATTTCAATTTTGAAATGATATTTGCTGAACTTGTATTAAAATTGCCACATCGATTTTTTTAAAACATAAACAAAAAAAGTCAAATCATAACTTTATGAAATAATTTAAAATAAAAAGACTTACAAAGTTGAGCAAGTTACTTCAATTAAATCGTAAATAACAATTAATTCGAAATATTACATGTACCAGAAGTTGTTAATAAAACGAAATTGTATACACAGCATTAGTGCATAATCACAAAAACAATTCTGCTTTCAAAGTAAATAATCAGCAAAAGATGCTGGATATTACCTATAACTCATGTACAATCGACATTATGTTAAATTAACAAAACATAATTTATATGATTAGTCTACTTTAATTAAATTAAGAAATGTGTACTTAAATCATGTTAAAATACTAATGTAATGTAATAACAATAATTAATTAATTCATAATTAAAATTATTGAGTAAATTAACATTCTGCAATCAATGCACTTACGTTTTGGAATCCCTTCGAGAGCTGGTATCCGACTGACTATCCTCTTTGCTATCTTTCGTGTCCTTGTCTTTGAGCTCTTCTTTGACCTCTTTATTCTCTTTATTGGCGTCTTTTGAGTCTTTAACGTTAGGCGGTGATGTAGACGGCGAGGAACTCGCAACAGTGGAGGCTGTCGTGGTGGTGGTACTCGTAAGAACACTCGTCGTGGAGCTCGCCACCGAGGTTGCGGCAGTTGTCACCGTGGTGCTTTCGCTCGACAAACTGTAGCCAAAAGAAGTTGACGTCGAAGTCGAGGAAGAAGACGAGGAAGTGGAGGAAGTGGCGGTCGTCGTGGAGACAGCAGCGGTGGTGCTCGTCGTTGTGCTTGAAGAACTTGACGAACTGGTGGTTGACGGCGCTGTTGTGGTTGTCGTGGTTGACGTGGACGTGGTACTGCTGCTGTTTGCCGTCGTGCTGGAGGACGAACTGTGTTGAGGATTTTCTTGAGTCTTTTGTTGTTGCTCGCGTTGAAGTCTCGTTGTTACGCCAGTTGTTAATATATCGATCGAACCGATACTTGAATTGTTGCTGTTTACCTGTTTCAAATTATGTTATATCATTCAATTAAATTACAGTCTTTTTATTAAAAATTTTGTTTAATTTTGATAGAACTAATCGACATTTTACAATAATGCCTTAAAAAGGTTCATAAGTAATTCAAAAGTAATTCATTATGTATTTATAAAATAATTTAAGCAATATGTTTATATTTTCACATTAAACAATTAACTTTATTTATAAATATATAAAAAATCATATTCTTATCAGTCATTTATCTTTGGACTTGGAATGTTAATAACTATTGAATATCATTACTTAAATAAAAAAAAATGATATCAGTGTATTTTTGATAATTTGTTTTGCATAAACACAAAAGATGATTAGTTTATATAAAATATAACTACCTTATTACTAGTATTATTTCTTTGACGCGTTCTCCTGGATTTCCTTAAGAGTCCTTTATAATTTTCAGCTTTCTTCGTCAAATAATAATGTTGCACACAATCAGCAACGGACTTGTGCTCGAGTGACTGAGCTATTGCGACGAAATTTTTCGGATGTTGCAAATACTTTTCCTTAAATATCTCGTGTTCGACCGAGCTCCACGCGTTTACTAATTTCCTTTCGTTGTGTAGCGTCTCAAGTTCCTCCGGCTGTAATAGACCGTTTTTGTTCTGGAACGCCAACCTCCGTTGTTTCATATCAATCAATAGCGGCGGAATCACAGCATACGAACGCATTTTCTTGTCCTCCATCTATGAAAAACACATAACGTATTTCCACATTCTTATTTTTTTTGCAATCAATTCGTCCATTATTTAACGTAAAAAAACATTATCCACTTTTTGTCTCTAGCATTACAAGTTTAATGAATCAAATTATTTATATAAAAGTTGGTTTCCTTCTTTTTGTGTATATAAAAGAGAATAGTATTTGCTACAAAATATAAATGACTACTTGCAGTTACAAAAAGTTGCCGTTTATGCCCATTAATTGAACAAAAATGTCGCAATTATATGTTCACATTACGTTTTCAATTGTCTAATGATAAGAAAGATATTACTAACCTGACATGCTTTAATGTAATTTTTTAACTGTGGCATCGAATCTTCCTGAGGAATCATGTAAATCAACATCTTCCATTGAAGCATCCGATAACTTAACTCAAAATTATTATTTAACATATGTCAACATGCAGAAAAAACAAAATAAAATAGCCCTTTAACTACATTTGTTCTTTTTCATTATTATGATAATAATATATTTTGTATTATTATTACTAATGTTTTTATTACAGTTATTGTTATTATTATTATTATTAATACTATTATTCATTTTATTTTGCACATTTAAAAGTGAATTATTTCTAGTTTGACTTCAATTGTTAATAGTTTAATTTTGACCGTCTGTCGTCCTTTTATCTCCAGCGACCGACTACGTTGAATTCCTTCCTAACCATTACTCGGGAACAGTGATAAAAATCAATAACGTTATTCTCGAATGCAACAGTTACCAAACCTGTGCAATTCAGAAATAGACTTTGCCGACAAGCAATAACTTTCATAAGCAAATTGCACTTATTATTTTGTGACTTGAGTAAATTGATTAATAAAGATAATACATGCATTTTGTTCTGATTTTTTTTATTTTTAAATAAAATTACTTGTTTCGATATAAAAGCGACATTTTTGTTAATAGCATAAAAGCGACATAAAATATTATCTTGCTTGGATTATTTTTAATTTAATATACCATATAATATAAAATAAAAATGTTGATTTCAAAATCTAATTTGAACAACTAAATAAATGTATTATATCGTTTAAGTTTTATTTTTAAAATCGGAAATATCTCATTTTCATTTAACGTTCAAATTTGTAATGTTAATTTCAACATTTAATAATACGCTAAATAATGTAAACTGCGCAACAGAATTTAACAGAAACAATGTAACAGTGCTATTATAACACGAAATGCCAAAATGGAATTTCATTTTAGGTCATTTATTAATTAAAAATTAACTAAAACTTTATACAAAAATAAACCTCACTTCTCTGTGATAAAATAATAAATTGGGAAAATGAAATGTTTAATATAACTGTTATTTAAAGTTGTTATCATTGTATGCATTCTTTTCAAATATATTGTATTTTATAAGAATAAAACAAAATAAATAGGTCAATTACTTTCGTACACAGAAAGCTATTTAATAATTATTATTAAATCTATTGTTTTCACTTGTTTCCATTATTATTGTCTTTTTTATACATTTTTACTAATATACATATACTCTTTAATTAATTAACATTATAAATCAATACAAACAAAAATAATCCAAGCTAAAATGTAATCAAGAACAAAGCTGTTAATGTTCATACAAATATATGTAGACCAATCCCAGCAACTTTCTCGTAAATATTACATTCAAGGTAAGGAAATAAACAATTAAAAAACATTATTTCAATCTATTTTGAATGAACTGAAATATAATTAATAAGAACGTTCTTTTTTTTACTGAGATTAAATACCTCTTGCTCTTGTAATCCATCCATGATTTCCTCAAGATCGGCTTCACTTTTTATCCGAGCACCAACTCGGTTAAACCGTTCTTTATCCTCACGTTGTTTTCGCAGCTCGGGGAAGACTTTTTCGAAGAATTCGCGATTTTTTGCCTCCTTGGTCTTGCGCTTTTGGCCAGCCTCAAGCCGTTCAACCTTGCGATGCCATTCCTGTACGAGTACCGCATAAGTCTGCGATTGTTGACGTTGCTGAGACGCACGTTCCGAATGCTCTTTGCGTAACCTCGCGATCAACTTTGCCTTTATGTGAGTTTGGTGTCGAATTCGATTTTCCTGATAAACATTCGTATCCGACGGCTGGTTGTACAGCGGTAAATCTATCTTTAATCCTAGCCGATCTAACAATCGGTGCGCTTCCTCTGCCTTTTTCTGCAAATATTTTCAAATTCATTATTACACGCAATATCGATATCTTTCTAAACAAATCAATATCATAATCAATATCGTAATATAAATCAATAAAACTACTAAGTAGTTTTTCAAAAAATCAAGTATTTGCATTCAAAATAATTTTAGCAAATTAATAATTATTAATTATTATATTAATTATTAATAATACATCTCAAATACAAAAAAACTCTAGTAATTTTTATGAAGCGAATGCGTAAAATTGTATTTTTAAATAATGAATACTTTTTATTTATTATTATTAAAATGTTTGCATTTTTATTTTGTCTTATAAATTGTAATAATTTAAAATCCTACTAAATACTACAAATCTAAATTAGCAAAAACTAAAGTTTGTAAAATACTGTTTAAATTGTATTATAAAACATATCATTCTACTGTAATGATATATGCATAATTTGTATAATATATGTCATTTCAGTACAATTCTAAGAATTGTCGCATTTCCAGTATACTGGACATCCTGTAAAATATTATATTTACATCTGTGACTGAAATAAAATAAAATGATTTACCCTATTATCTGCGTAAATCTTTTGCATGAGAGATTGGTGCTTCGGTTGCGACTGTTCTTCGACTTGACGTTTAAGGCCACCAGCATCCAAAGGCTTATTCGCGGTTTCTTCCAACTCGACCAACTTTTTTCTTAATTTTGAAATTGTTGATTCTCGTTTTGCAATCTCGCGGTCAACTTTCGATATCTGCTGGAGCAGGTCATCCTTTGTACTCCTGTACTGCGTCTCTTCTTGCACAGTCGGTTCTGGAAGAGTTGGCGATATCGCTTCCGTTTTCGGAGTATAAGCACCGGTTGTCGGCTGAAAGCATATTTTCATTATTAATTTTGAATCATCCAGTTTGTTTAGAATTATACTTAAAAAAGATAATATTATTATTAATTTTTATATATTATTGTTGGCGATGTTAAAAACTCTACATTTTGTAATTTGTTTTATTTTTGTGTAAAAGTGTATTTAATTTCATTTTATTGTATTTGACGCGTCTGCCTGAAGAAAGGGGAAGTGGAGGAGAGGTATCCATACGAATAGTGCTCTCCCCCATCCGCTTGTATATCGAAACGCGCAGATCTTTCGCGCATTGCAATAAATGGACTTGCTTGCAGTTACGAGCAATCGACAGTTCGTATTGATTGATGATCACGTAAGATCGTATCGCCCGCTTTCTTCCCTATTGCCATATGCTCGGTGTCGCGAGCGGCAAAATGCTTCCTTTATATTTGCGCCATTTCGCGGAGTTGTATAACCCGTGGGTGTATCTGTCTTTCTCTCTTTTTTTATGGACATTAATAAATAAAAAGAAAATGTAATTTTTTATTGTTTATTTTGAACATGAAGATTCAAGGTAACTGTCATTAAGTTAACTGACAAATTTTAATGCTTTTGTGTAAACAGGCACGTCACTTTATTTTAATAGATTTCAGTTAAATTATTTTCTTTTCTTCTATTTTATTTTTTGAGATTGAGATAAAGTCTTTCACTTTTATTTTAAGATGATTTGAATTCAATTCTTCTCATTGAATTAAAATTACACTATTTAATTGTGGTATAAAAAAGCGTTTTTTCCAACATTTATAAAGGAGCATCGTCTAAATAATGATTTTATTTTGATTACTATTTAAGATCAATTATTTTCATTGTATTTTATGTAATTATTTGATTTTAATGAAATGCAATTCTTTTCGTTGACTCTAAATTCAATTATTTCAGTTGAATTTGAAATTAGTTATTTAGCTTGCTGTACGGAAAAGCGTCTTTTCCATCATTTATTTTAATATACTTAAAATTGGGATGAATTATCCCGTTTAATTAAAATTATATTATTGGTGAGTTACCAAATTTAGATTATTTCGAAATATAACTTTTAAAATCAGCATTCAGTGCAATCTTGCACAACTATTATATATTATGAAAAGAGTAATAGTTACCGTAAAAATTTGATTTATAATTTATTACATAATTCTGTAATAAAGATTTATCTGTTTATGGTCTTAGCCATTTTTTCAAAATTTAAAAAATGCAATGTTATAGTATAGTACAATTTAGTTGAAAGTTAACATTTAATTTAATTTTTTATAGATTAAACAAAATTTAGCTACGGGATAAGATGTATTCAGTGACTTTATTTCTAAAGAAAAAAATAAGTATTTTTTATAAAATGAGATGAGATTAAAGAAATAAAACACTTTTTTACTAAGATTAATCTAAGAAAAGTTCCTTGTTACCCTTAAGGTAAAATTCAATTGATCACTCTTTACGAGGAAACTCATTCAATTAAACTTGTCGAGTATGAGGATCTTATAAGCTTAGTTTCATTCATGCAGTCTATTTATCATCAGTTTTATAGATTCTCACAGTTAATCCACTTGATTCTATTTAGATTAATAAAAGAAAGAAATTAATGTGAACGGATCAAATGCATCATTTTTCTTCGTTAAAATAACTATATTACAATATTCGTAAAATAGGACTGAAGTAATGATTTATGCAAAATTACAATATAAGTTGATGAATTGGCAAGATTACTTTTATTTCAACAAATTTTTGGAACAAAAATGTATGTCTTCATATTTAATATCTTTATAGTTTATATAAATAACAGAACTTTTATTTTAAAAAGTCTTATCATGCGATACATTAAATTTTGGAAAAGTCATTGTAAAATATTTTCCAGACATTTTTGTAGATAACAAGAGAGCAAATTATTTGTAAATATTAAACAAATGTGTAAATTAAAGACAGAAAGAGATAAAATTAATCGTAATCTTACCGATGAACTTATACTGTGTTTAAAAAATATATTTATATTTTAATTGAATATTATGAAATTTGCTTATAACATCTTAAATCAAATGTGGGCGTATTGGTCGTCTTAAGGTGATTCTTCAATCGAATTCACTGCTTCTCTCTTCCACTAATGGAGTCACCATTAGCTCTATCCTTTTTGCTCTTACATAGCTGAAGAATCACCTTAACTGACTAATAAAAGACAAAAGAATAATATTTCGCTGATAATCATAATCGAATATCTATTTAGTATTTAAAAGTTAAAATAGTGTTAATGAAATGTGCAAATTTAGTACATAGCAAATTAAGTATATTTTATGCACATGATTTTGTTGTTCTAATTATAGTATCTTAAATGAATAATTTTTACTAAAATCAAATTTATGCATCTAAATCATTATACATTAATTTGTATCAACTTTTATTATATTTCTTGTTCATTATTTTTATACGTTAACTGAATCATAAAATTATAATAGTGACCCAGAAAAATAAATTGCGATTTGGGACATTGAAGAAGAAATTATCGAATGATTTTATAATTCTTTGATATAAATAAGCTAATGCATATCATGAAAGCGAAGTTAGTTTTTGAATTTTTAATTCACAATTAATATGTCGATCTGAAACTTACTTTTTTATTTGTATTAAATCATCATAGTATATGTATATTAGTATGATTATAAAATGTTATAATTGTTTTAATTATTGTAAACACTAATATGTGTTATCTGAGAAAAATAAAAATATTATAGAACGATTTGAAACGAAACAGCATGATTTATAAAATATGCAAAAAATTATGTTAATGTTATAACATATAAATTATTATATATAAATTATTGTAAATATTCTGAATTTACATAAAACAAAATAATAATTAAAAAAGAATATTGAACAAATTTCACTTTTCTTTAATACTGAAATAAATAATATTTTCATTTATAATAATACTTATTATTAATGTGAATTAGATTAACTTTCTTTTAATTTGTTAAATATAATGAAGTCATAATTTTATCGGCATCTATTGATATATTTTTTTAAATTTTCACAGGAAAATTAAACTGTCCTCTATAATACTGATTCTTTTTATATCGTTATATCCGTAATTAAATAAGTAAAAAAAATATCTTTATTTAATAAATATTAGATGTTACTATATAATACTGGCTGAATAATATTTACAAGTCTCCTATATATATCATTTTTAATAGCTGGTATTATTTATTTTTCATTTGTTCAGTAAATCTGTAGTTATATTTACTTTATAAAAACATTCCGCTGTTTTGCAGCTATTTTAAAAAAATTTATCCGTTTCTTCCTTAACAACGTTAACGTGTCCTAAATGCAACTATTACAATTAATTAGACTAATTGACTCATGTTATTTATCATGATTTCTTAGAAATGCAGCATCATTTGCGCATTACCAGAAAATGGAAACAGAGTATTTGGAAAATAACTCTAGTAAAGTGAAGCATATATTAACAACATATTCACAACATACATTTAGAAACTTTTCATACAAATTTTTATTACAAATCATGCTAATTATAGGATATTAAAGAAAGAAGAACAAATTACACTATGAAATGTAGTAAGAATAGAAATGAATGAAACAATGTTTAATGTAAATTTATTTGAAACGTATCTCTTTTATATCAAATTTGTTTATGTTTTCAAATAAAATGTATTCGTTCTTCTAATGTCCTAAAATTGGCATTATTTATAGCAAAAATCAATATCAGATATACGTAAATGTATTAATAATATATTGATAATATGTTGCCCATACAGAATGTATCATAAATGTATAATACCAAACTAACAATCAGATTCTTCGTTAAAAGTTATGAAAAATAGACAATACCGCAGGCCTAGTCTTGGTTGTCATGATATTAGTCATACTTTGACAATATATATATATATATATATATATATATATATATATATATATAGCAAAGCCAGCTAATACTATGACAATTACTACATTTTTGCTATGCAATGTTCATATCATGGCATAAAACCATGATATGAGTATTGATGTAATATTTGACATAGGTAAATTCTGTGGCAACCACGGCTTAACTTGTGACATTGCTTATTTTGAAATATTTTCATACGAAGAATTAAATTGTCATTTTCATATTATATATTTATTTTACACCTTGTATGTTGACAATATATGTATATATGATATTACTAGGGTAGGTATATTGCATTAAATGACCAACCCTAGTATCTATCCTAAGTGGTTGTGGTAACTGCTGTACATGTTCCTGCTTGACGATGGTGTCGGCAGGTGAGCCGGATTGGTTCTGGGGCTGGTTTGGGGCCTGCTGGCCGGACTGTTGTGACGATGGCGCTTGTTGCGTTGGTTGGCCCAAGCGGATCTTCTTAAATGGTGGCGCCTCTGGCATCGTCTGCGCCAGTTCCAATCCCGTTCGGTTACATCCGTACGCTTCCCCGCTGATAAGTCCGCTGCGTGCGCCTCGTGCCGCTGCCGAATGATATTCGGGCGCCGTTGGCGACGCAGATGGCGCCACTGAGCCAGCCGACGGTAACAGCGATATTCGCGGTCGGTCCGCGCGGTTACTAACCACGTACTCGCTTCCCGCTGCCATCCCCACACTGCTCATCTGAGACACTGGACTACTGCTTACACTTATTGGAACTCTTTCGTTTACCTGCGAAATTATTATTAATATTAATACATATATAATATGAACAACAAAAAGAAACAATGTTTTCCCCGTTCTTCATATTTTAAAGTTTATTTTATCTGCTTTGAAATAAGATTTTTCTGAAATGTATGTAAATTCTTTGCAAAAAAGTTGGCTTAGACAGAGACCATGATACTACATTTTGTACATTTGAAAATGTATATTAATATATACATATGCAGTAATTCACATAACATATATATTAGAAATTGTCGTTTCTGTCGATTAGCTGCGCCAGACATCATGAGTCATGATAATGGGCTTTCCCTGATATCTTTTGACGTTCATAGAATAATTTATGTGCGTCAATAATTCACTAACCGTCGCATCAATAATAAATTAACGCGCCGCCTTATCTACTATTCTTGCTCCCGCACAATCAATGGTCCTTACGTACGCCCTCTGTTAGCAAGTTTGCATACTAAGTTTGCACTGATATGTGAAAAGAAATAAAAGTTTGATACAATTGTTATTGTTTGACCTTATGATGAAAAGATTTGGATCATGCAAAAATAAATGAAATTTTCATTTTGATTATTTTTATTGAAAGAAAATAATAAATATATACATAAGGCACCCTTTTACAGTAACAATAATAATTGTAACAGAGTTCAAACAATTCTGACTTTAGGATTACTTTAGGATTAATTGGAATAATAACAGAATATACAAAATTGACTTTTCCAAAACTCTATTATTGAATAAAGACATTAAAGTTACGCATGTTAAAACTACAATATTGTGAAATTATGCTTATTTCACTGCTGCTGAAATTCACTGATATAAGTGAATTAAGTCCAATAATTGTTTAACATCAGGAAGAGATTCAGCTAAATAATGTTCAAGTGTTAGTTCAAATGAACATGTATTATATACATTACAGTTGGACTGACAACTTTCATCCGCCTACTCAAAGAATGCTTTTTGAACATTGTTTCTTATGAGGCTCAGAATCATGGAAATATATTGGATATGTCGACTTAAAGTTTTAGAACTTTGTGCAATGATGAATGTTGTTGAGAAACTAAGTGGTGCCATCAACAGAAATGATTAAGATTGATGGAAGAAACTTATTTATAGACCAACCAGACATTTGGATAATCATAGGAGTTGTCTCAATATATTTTATTTTATATTATGTATAAATTTAAGAATAGTTTTATGTAATATTATATGAAATTTTGGTTCGATCAATAAACAGGACACAGTTATTGGCCAATTGTTGAGATATAATAATAATAGTTAACGTTATTGCATGGATGAATACGATCGCGTTAATTTTTATCAAAACGAGCTTGCGCACCAACAATTTTCCATTAGTTTTCGGCAGGGGGATTAAAAATGTAGGTTAATTAGCGCGCGAATTCATTTTAATTACGCACGACTCGAACTTCCACTGTCTGGTAATCATTTATAAAGTTCGCGGCCAAAGTTTGTTCCAAATGCAATGTTGGTCCCGTGAGTACATGTCCTGACATCTGGTGACCAGCTCTAGCTAGTCAACGAGATTATACAAAAGATTTATTATACTCTGTCGTGGGTTTTTATTATTTAACAAATACAGCAAATTTTATTTTTAAATAAAAATGTATTCAATTTACTTATATATTTAAATGTATAAGTAAATAGAATGCTAAAATACATTTTGTTTTGTTAATTTAACAATTATTTAGACAATTGGAAATAAAGCAAAAATAAAAGAAAGTAACAATCGGAAGCAAAAAATAATGAAAAAAAGGAGATAAAACAGGATAAAAAGGGAGAAAAAGAAAAGCAACACAAAGCATTAACAGAACAAATAGTTGCACATTCATGCGATTAATTGAATTCGCATTTCAATTGAGGAATTAAATTTTACATGGTGACAGAATGACCTTAATTACTTATAAGTAAAATAAATTATACATTAAGGCGGCATAGCGAGGAATAATAAATGGAAAATAGTCATTGCGAAATGAAGTTTTAAATATATATATATATATATATATATTCATTTTAGGAAATAAATAAATAAATTCTGAACAAATGGCACGATAATTTTGATGCAGTGCTTTTGTTCGAAAAATTATGGAATTAACTTTTCATGAATGGAAAAAGAATAAGTATAATACTTAAAAGCACTGGAAGTTGAGAGAATAAAATTTAAAATTCGATCTTACATTAAGTTACTTTTTATTATTATTTTATAGGAAAGATGGAAAAGAAAATGTCGCATTTTAGGTGATTCAACTGAATTATGCGATTTATTTTTTTTTTTTTTTGTATTGCAAATTTTGCATAATAATGAACAAGAAAAATGTTTCCCTTTTCTCCAAAGTTGTGGACTAAAGATAATAATATAGGTATAGAGCTTGATAGCATTGAATTGCGAATATAATTGAATGAATTCGTTAATCTACTTAGCAAGTTGCGAAGTTTTACTAATCAATACTTTATGTACACCTATATAAGATACTAAATTTGAAAGTCTTGTGAGTTTTTAAATTAGATATCGATCAATCATGCTCTATTTCCATTTTTCTTCAATTGCAAAAATAATGCTACGTGACAAGTCTGATATGTATTAGCTTTTATTCACAATTGTCTAATTAATTATCGTAAGAATAATATTAACCCTTAACCCTAGATGTCGGTCTGTGGGACCGCTAACAAAAATTATTTCTGCTATAACTTTTTGCCAATAATGTAGATACATACCTTACTTACTTATGTAACCATTTTTAATAAATAATTATAAAAAAGTTTATTAAATAATTTTTTTTATGTTAAAACCAATAACCATTATAAAAACACGAAATTTATTGATAAATTGTTGTCAAATATACTTAAATGCGGCATAGCGGTCTGAGAGACCGACGTTCTAGGAATACGTGATTTTTTATACGTTATAGGGTTAAGGGTTAAAGTCTAAATTATTTCACTCAAATTATTATTTTCCTTGAAAGGAAAAAATGTCTTTCATCAATTTTTAATGAGACTATAATTAACTTCTTCAGTATTTTATATAAGTTGTACCAATAACAAACAGCCAATCAATGTCATTAAAGTATGTATTGTAATCAATAACATTTTAAAAACAAAAGAATTCGTTTTGAATTGTGTAAGATTATATAAATATAAAAACTAAAGTTAGTTTTGAATTATTTTTGCAAACTAACATCTGTTCTTATTTATTTCATAACTTATGATCAGAAATAATATTTGAAATTCAATATTTTGAAAAGCTTTTTAATTAAAAATATATATCTATGTATATATATATATTTCGTTATAATTAAATAATTTATTATAATTTTGACGAACTAATTTTCGTTTCGTCTAAATTTAAAAAGAGGCGTACAAGAAAAATGGTTAATTAAACGTGTGTTTTTTTACTGAAAAATGAATGAAAAATTGTATCAATATATCAAATTGAAATTAGCATAAATTTACCTTTGATGAAACTTTAGTTTATAAAAACTGGATACTTCGCAGGTAATTTATAATATACATTAAACATTATCCATCACACAATATTTACAATATACATTCGTGTACATTGCAAAATACCGTAGTTTTGGCTGCATAAATGCATAAGTTTCGCAATATCATTTGATATAAACTTTGACTACAAATTATACCATTCATGGGAAATGAAGTAAACATTCCTATGGTATGTTTCTGACTGCATTTTGAATGTGTGCGTGCGTGGGGAGGGTGAGAGAAGAAGAAGAAGAAGAAGAAGAAAGATGTAAGCGTTTGGTCGCGTCTCTAACTTACATTAGAGGTGGCGTTTCTGTAAGCATCGCGCGTGTAAGCAGCAGCGGCCGCAGCCCCGGAAGGTGGTGGCGTTTGGTTGATGGGGGCAGCGGGCGTCTGGGGCGGCGGGGGCAGATAGGGATGGTCATAGCGAAGTCCGGCGGGCACGGATACGGTGGTGTAGCCTCCTCCCGTGACGGTCGGGAGGACGACGGCAACGGGAGGAGCCTGCCGTCGTCCCGCCTGAGCAGACAGGCTTGGCGCGCTGCTCACCGCCACGATGCTGCCGGCCGACGTCGCGCTCACGCTCGCAGCGCCAGTGCTGGCGCCACTCGTGCTGACGGCCGAGGTGCCGCCGCCACCGCCACCGCCGCCACCACAGCTCGTCGAGCTCTGCACGTACGTCACACCACTCTCCACGTTCCTTGGCGACACCGGACTGCTACTCTTGATGTTCACGTAGTTCTGCGACGGCCTAAAAAACGCATCACAATTAATCTCCTACTCATTCTTTCCTTCTTCCAACTCTCAACACTTAACATTTTTACTCATTTGTAGATAGCACCACCTAACAATTTATACGAAATAACTTGTTCCTCCATCAGTCTGTATTTTTACGTCAAATTGCGCCATTTAATGGACCTTATTTCTTAAATCGTTTGATCGCACGTTTAATGAATTGAAAATGTCTCTCCTTACATGCAGAAAACAAGAAATTAATACTCACTATACCGTACATCAGTAATTAATGCACCATAGGCCTCAATTGATTCGAAATTAATTGACTTTCATATACGAAAAAGAAAATTAAAAAAAGAATATTATAACCTATGTTATGTCAGAAACGTCAAATTATACTTTAATCATGAAAAAAATAACAATAAGTATATATTACAAACTAATATTAAATGTATACAAAATTGATGTTTTCGAATTCTTTGACACCTTTACCGTTTTTGATTTGGAGTACGTCATTGACTGATGCACCGGAAATTATTTATTAATATTATTAGTACATCTGCAATGAATGATTAATAAAAAATATTTTACGGTGCATTAATTACTGATGTACGGTATAGTGAGTATCAATATTTTATTTTCTGCGTGTAGAATTCGAGAACCAATCAGACTAAACGTCATTGCATTTTACCTTCGAATACTTATGCGAAATCTGAAGATAACGATTGCTAAATTCTACAATCAGTTGGGAAGTTATTTTCCGATATCATTTTCCAATTAGGTATGTTAAAGTCATGGCTTTTCGTTTGGCATATTGGAATAAAGACAAAAAAAAACGATAATTGAGCCGCATTAGTTGTTCAATGAAGGAATAAGAATGTTTCCATTTCTTATTCCTTATTTAAATTCATTCACCTCTGACAATTAGATTGCATTATTTTTTGTACTATATTTAACATCAGACGTGCATTTATGATACGTTTGAAACTTTTCATCTATAGATCCATGTAAAAGGCAATATTAATGAGTGAAACTACAAATACTTTTTTATTCAATGTAAAGAAAAAACATATTTCAATAAAATACATGACTTTTTAAGAAGATATAACATCAATAACCCACAGCTATTTTAACAATAATATATATGACCGGAAACATTTTTTTTTTTTTGGAAAAGCTTATCAAGTCTGATCCAAGGATGATTTCAAGTGGCTAATAATAGATTATTTCTGACGATTATAGTTGACCCGACCCGATAAACTTTTAACCCGATTTTTGTTTAATATTATCCACAATCTCGTCATAAATATAGTATACATATTTATTTCAACAAAATAATTTGATAATGAAATAAGCACCATTTTGGGTATAAAATAATAATTAATCTGAAATTGTGCAGCCATAGATAAGCTACTTATCGCTAAGCCACCATCGACAATAAAATGGCGCTTAATTTTTGCTGGTCTCGCGTAAAATAAAATAGAAAATAAGTGCACAGTTTTTTGTGTGCAATGGTAAACAATCAAAATAGCGCATAAATATTGCCGATAAAATCGTCATTGTAATGCATCTTATGAGAAAAGAGCACGAAAATTGTCGGCGAAACGGCATGCGTTTTGTATTGTTGCGTTCGAGTAATTCGACGAAGAAAAGATGTTATCTTGCAATTACATCGTCAAGAGAATAATAATCTTAGATGCACGATTAGCCTCATTATTTTAGCCATATTTATACATTTAGTATCAACACTTGTTTCTAACGGTTATAGCTCTAATTAGTTCTT
>JABFPJ010003186.1:0-16843 GCA_022817425.1 Gryon sp. ZL-2020 | reverse complement strand
AATAACAAAAATAAGAAAAAAAAAAAAAAAAAGAAAAAAATGTGATAGCAATTTTATGGGACAGTTTTTAAATTGAATTATGGAATACTTGGATATTACTATCGAATGTGAATGATATAAAATTTCACATACTGTCAGTCATGGAAAGACATTAAATATTTTGTGGTTTCTAATATAAAGGAGGAACCTCAAAGCGGATAAGCACACATAAACGTTTCACATTACGCAAATCGAACAGGTGAATAAGCACTCAAGGTCTAATTTCTACTTTTTCTTCCGATACTATGACGGGGATTACATACTAAATTTTTTGGACTTTTTGATTAAAAAAAGTTAAACATTTTATGATCATTTATTTATTATATAAAATTTATAACAAAACAAAATATTTCGATAAATATTCGTCATATCAATTAAAATTTGATTATCTTAAATAAATTTCAATCTTTTGCAAGTAAATTAGTTTTATAAAAATTATTGTAAATTTTATGCTTTGAAGATATTTAATTTTATTTATTTATTTAACTTTATAGTCGTGTAAATATGTTCCAAATAAAACATCAAGTGGAAAATGTTAAGTAAAAAATAATTGTGCAAAAAAATCTTGTGCATCTGTGAATAAAATCTCCATTTTGATGAAACAAAAAAAGTACAAAAATGATCGTAAAAGCAGAGAACAGTTCTTCAGTAATGAATCGAAATGGTACAGAACAACATAAAATACAAATAAAAGAATAAAGCAAGAACAAGGAATGAATGAATTTTGCGTGCAAATTTAAATATATGATAATGCTTCCACGTGTTAAATCTGTGAAATTAAGGAATATATATGAAGTTGAGTTGAAAAGAAGTACCGCAATGGTCCGGAAGCTTAAGGTTTTATTCATATACGTAAACTATCAAACAGCAGCAACCTTGTATTTCGTACATCTCGCTGGATCATATTATATATGTATTCATGGAATGGCGTAATCCATGACATAATAATAAAGATTCAGTTCCAAGTAAAACTAAGAAGAAAAAAAAAATTCTCTGTCCGCTGGAATTTTTCGCCTTTACAGCTATTTTTGGGCGTTATTTATTAGATTTAATTTAAAATGCCATTTATGTAACTTAGAAACAAAAGTTTAATAATTTCAAGGAAAAATGTGTATAAAGAAAATGCCATTTGAAATAATATAGCATCATTTCATCACTCTTTGGATATGTGTGAAACTTTTGATTTAATTTATTAAATGTCACACTTTGTGAGCAAATAAAGTAAATTAAAATTGTGCTATTAACATTGCTGTTTATTCAAGAAAAGGATTCATTATTATATTATGTTGTAATACTAATTAGAATGTCTATCTTAATCAAATATGCTGTAGAAAATCTAATAAAATTTGTTTCGTAGTATATATCCTTTAACCAGAGGAGTTGTCTACGTGCTGTCTTCAGTGGTTTTCCATTCTTCTCCAACCATCCTATTTTATGTGTAAATTCACCCTATTATCTTTTCAGTCATCGCATTGTTAAATGACAAGCAATTACTTTCGATTTGATTAATTAAGATTTTATAGATTGTTTGTGTATTTAATTTATTTATGATTATTTATTAATTTATTAATAAATAATAGGACAAGGCTTTTAAAACTGTATTTAATTGAAAATATATATTACTTTAGCAAAAAGTACAGATATTAGGAGTCAAAAAACTCGATAATCGGTATCATATAGCACGTCTTCATTAGTCAAGTTATATTCGTGAGAAATTCATTGCTTGTTGTCAAATTTGAAGGCTAGACCCTGAAATAAATTGATATTGCCTCGGGCTTTTTTGATCCAGCGTTATATGGTAATGGATGTGTCTCTCGTATAACACTAAGCAACAAGCTGATACTTCTTCATGTTCGCAGTCACGTATACACGCAAGCGCAAGTTTAACTTCAAATCACCGTACAGCTAATTGATCACTCGAGATTATTTGCAAGTGTCGTGTCCGTAAACTTTTCTTTCCTTAAAGATCGTGAAAACAAGTGCGCCAATTTGTTATAAAATGCTTGCAATCAAGTTGAAGATTGTCATCTTTTTTCGATGACAAATTAATAGAAACAAGAGTCACTTTTATAGTTATTAGATATTCAATATTACGAACATTTTATATACTTATACATTGTTTTTTCTAAATTAATTTAAATAAATTCTACATATTTCTAAATTAAATTTGTCATTTTTAACATATTTTGTGCTAAACAAAATATATTCGTTATCCTTATTATTCTTCGCAAAAATACATTGTTCATAACTGTCTTTTGCGGAATCGTAATGGTATTTGAATTATGAGTCGGCTTGTTATAGATGAACATCGAATGTTAATGTATCTAAATCTGATTCTTCGGGTCTGATGTCTGGAAAGATCGGATCAAGTTAATGATGTTCTTCCTAGAAGTTCGAATAGAGTACAATTTTTAATCGAAAAGTTTATTGATTCCAGTTATAAAATACAACAGTAATATTATAGAAAAAGTAAACGATATATTTTCTAATGTAAAATGATTGATTTTAGTTTTTATTTAGCTTTTCAAAATTCATTTAATTTATTAATTCTGAACACAATTGTTATAGTGATTTTATTTTATTTAATGTTTAACGTAATTCATATAGAACATTTAAATTATATCTATAATGGATATTTACAAATAAATAAAATTAAGATATACAATTGATTCACATGACTTTAGATTGACGTACAACTTTCTTCGTTTCCTGTCGGTGAGATATGATCCATTGAACATTCCTGTCTCACCGACACAAGCACCTTGGGGATTCCCCGAGCTAAAAAGATAATTGACAAAAATGTGAATACAATTAATTAAAATAATCCAGCTCAACTTTTCTTTTTCTCACATAAATTTGCGCTTGTCTGAAGAGCTCATAGTTGAATGATATTTAAAGCTGCATTCACTCGTGTCTTCATTGCTCGAGGTCATTCATCTGCAAATGTCAATGTCATTACAATTTCAGATGAATGACACATAGAATGTCAGTTCAACATGATTTATCATAATTTATGCGACTGATTTGATTTTAACGTGCTAATTGTAGTTATTTTTGTATCTGCTTTAATTTTTTTATTAAAGTTTTTGATCATGTTTTTTATATACTTACGGACGAAAAATATATACTTAAAATTTATATTCAAGTGTGATTTTTTGGCACTTTTTATATATAAAAAATATACATTTTATATGCAAATATATTTTACATATATATTTAATATATTTTTATTTTACATTTTAACTATATATTAAAAATATACTTTTATATATATTTTTGAAATATATTTTCGTTCGTGTAGATAATATAAATTTAGTAGATAAGTTAAATAAAAATATAAATTTATTGATTTAAGAATTTAACTTTTAAGAGTTTATGAATATTCAAATCTACGATTACTCAGCAGAGAGCATCTTTCAGACTTATTTTCCGGGGAATTTTAATCAATAATGTTTTGTTTGCCGCTCGCGAACCTTCAACCGGTTTTAAGTAGTTCATCATTTTAACTATTGTGCAATATTTTTCTTTTGGTCAAAAGAACGTCCAAATTCTTGCGCTAAGAGCAATGTACATTGTTGTCTCATTTTTTTTCGATAATTGTACTGTATGACGAAACCACATGTTTACTTTTTTTAAAACATTACAACATAATCCTATCAATTTATTTTGACAAATTGATAGAAAAATGTTGGATGTGTAAAGAAAAATAAGCCAACAAACAAATGTCGAAAAAGTATAATTGTCTAAATCACATAAGAAGATAGAAAAACAAACTTTCGATTGAATTAATTTAATATTAAATTTTCGTTTTTTTTAATAAAAGAAAACTGACAAATAAATGTGTTTGGATTTTTTTGCTGGTTGAGCAATTTTTCAAAATCAGATCGCGTTAGATGCTTTTGTCATCACGAAAGTGTCCATAAATTTGGTCTCAAAAACATTTTATGAATGAATTGATCGTGACAATCATTTGTCTGTCACGTTTATTATTTCGTCATAGTGATCAGAAAAGTCGTGGGAGGAGTGATAAATCAGATATTGCTGAGTGACAGGTTGGAATGAAAAATATTGCAAGAGTGGGGGATATTAAAGTTTATTTAACGTAGAAAGTGCGTAAGTGTTTCGCAAGTGAAATACTTTTTGGTTCCACTTTACATGACATTGCAGTGTAATGCACTTCTGTCTCAAGCGCGTAACATCTTTTGTCATTTTCAGTACGTTTGTTCAAGCTTAATAAATGCATTTTTATTTTCATTTAAATACAATGCCAACAGGTTTCTTAATAGCTTTCAATTGTGGCGTAAACAGACGCGTAATGTACGTCAATTAAGTGATTATTTATGTTTATTTTATATTTAATAAACAAATTTTATAATTAATAGAATATTTCAATTTACTTTACATTTATTGTATTTACTATAAAAAAATTAAAAAAAAAAAAAAAATAAATAAAAGCTGTTAAAACTGTTATCAAGCAATCTAAGAAATATATATTTTCCAACACGCGCATAAAAAGTGGCCTATTTCTCAACTGTTTTTACGTGGGAAAAGCATTCACTTGTGTGAAAAGTAGTTACTTTTCCCACTCGTGAATACTTCTCCCACTCATGGCGAAAAGAGGTTAACTTTTCCCACTGAAAACACGTTGAGAAAACAGGCCACTTTTCATGCCCTTGTTGGAAAAAGTATCGTGTACGACTTGAGGAAAAAGTTGGCGACACACGCTCGTGGAATCGCCAACTTTTCCCACTAGTTGTACAATATACTATTTTCTCACATATACATCGAAAACACATATTTTCTGCCCTCAGAAGTGGGATGAAAGTGATACTTTTATCCCACTAAATAGAAAGATTTAACTCTAGATACTTTTCAACAAGGGAGATGAGTTTCCGATCATCTCCCATGTTGCGTACTATATTTTTCGTTACGAGGGAGGGAAAACAGCCATTTTCCTAAATCACCCTAGGGAGGAAAATGGCATTTCCCTCCCCGAGTAACGAAAAAACCTTTTCGATACACTGGTAAGAGAAAATATCGTTCTCAACTAGAGAGAATTGTCGATTCGACTTGTGAGAGATTGCTGCACTCGTCCAGAATCGGCAACTTTTCTCCTTAGTTTCGGAATATACTATTCTTCCTTGAAAAATGGGATGAAAGCAGCACTTTTTCTCCTTAGGGAGAGAAACTAACTTCTATCTAGTTTCTATCTCTAGGGAGAGAAAGTATCGTCCATTAAGTCATTTAAGGGATGAAAACACTTTTCCTCCCGAGGGAGAAAAAATGCCACTTTTGAGGGAAGAAAAGATGGGTTTTCGATGCACGTGTGAGAAAAAAATATTCTTGCATTTGCGTGTTCATATACGCGGTACTAAAATTACTATTACTTAATAAAAAAAAATTTCATTTGAGATCACTGAACTTTGTTGTGTTTTTTGAACCGGAAGTGGAACTAAATTCCGATGAACTATTTAGGTGTTTCAAGTCGGTTGGTTCTTCGTAGCTATTTTTATGATTAATGAAAGTGAGAATACAATATATATTTGTAATTTATGTGAGTTCTTATAGGATTAGATGATATCCAAATCATTTTTGACCCTGCTTTTTTTTGTATAGATGCAAAGAATTTCAATTATTATTTGCGCGTTAAGCAAATTTTGCAATCATAATTACAAAGTTGAGAAAAGTCATAAATCAGAAATGACAAAATCTACGTGAGATTAAATAAATTTTTAAGAAGACCTCGTGTGTGCAAAGTGTGTTTGCCGAATGTCTTAGCATAAGTTCTGTTTGTGGAATATATAACCCGCGTGCGTAGATAGAATTTGTTTATTGAATGCGTATGCAGAATGGGTTCATGGGTTATGTGACTGGAATAAGTTAAAGAAACATGCAATGGGAATGCGAGAAACGAATTGTAAATGTAGAATATAGAAGCAAATTTGTAGGATGATTTGTTCTTGTTATAAACCTGTTGATGCATTCAAATCTATGCATTTCTAAATATTTAGTCAAGTTAATTTTTGTTTCAAAATTAAAGTTATATCTTTTCCATCTATTGTATTGTAAATTCAAAACTTCAAATTAATTAATATTTAATTAATTTTGCAATATCCAATAAAAAATGTTAACTCTTTGAATAAATCAAATTTCAAAAAAAAAAAAAATGTTAGATATTTAGTTAAATTTTGCTTATTGTTTATTTATAAACAAAAATTTTGTTGTAACATTTTACTTATAATTTTAGTTAAATTAAACGTCAGACTATTTCTTTTGTACATTCTTCTAGTTCAAAATTGTTGTATCCAAAATTTGTTTGAATTTCAATGTTTATTTAAACTGTTTAAATAGTTTATACACGAAAGTAAATGTTGTTAATCGAATTCTGCGTAAGAGTATTGCTATTACCGAAACTAGAAAGTTAGTGATTTTCGATCTATTTTTTGAGCAGTCATCAATACTCTCATCAATTTAGAAACAACAGAGTTTATTATGCCGGCAATGTACTTGTCGAGACTATCGTTTCACTGTTACATTTCGTCACAATCCTTCAAAAAGTTATGTCAATATTTAACCACCTATCTATAATTCGAAAACACTTTAAAGCATTGCACATGTACATAACATTTGCAGCAAGATTATGCAATTTTTTTCGGAAATTTTGGAAATCTATATTGAACTTTTTCGTAATTACAGGAAGTAAAACAATCTTTTATGTTCATTTCATTTGGTTTCTTTAAACTGATAACGAAAACTAATTGAAATAAAGTATGGTCAAAAACGAAAATCTTTATCTATTAAAATTGAAAGTTATACCTAAATAAAATCGACAATTCAGTGAATGCCTCAACTCTAATTTGTAATTCAAGATATTCATATGCAAGATTTGCAAAAAACATTTTGAAAACGAGAACAAGTATCAGGATACAGAAAATAAGACCATCAATCGAGCTGATTCATTAATTTGCAAGATAATGTAATTTATGAAGAAGCGATCATAACGAAAGTATAAAAGCATGAGTACTTTGAATGACTGTTCCCCTTTTTGTGAGAATCAAATGATACCGCACGTGACCGAAATATAATGATTTCGCGTTACTTTCCTAATGTACGAGCAATTCGATCGAACATTAAGCGGATGGCAAAAAGTAGGAGAAAAAAAAATAAAATAAGCCTAAAAAAGGCAACTAAACGTTCATGCAATTTTGTTGTTTTCATTATTCAGTCGTTATTGTCGAAAATTATTTATGGCTTTTGCTCGCATTGGTGTCTGAACTAATTATGGCACATTGTCACGCGCCAAAGTGATATCGGCAGGTTGTTGTGTTGTATATGACGATGGGTGGTAAAGTGGTAGCAGTTGTTGTCGCAATGTCTCATTGTTCTGTTTCTCCTTTTTGTCATCGGGTAGGGGATCCGTCAAACTGATGTATAAAATCGAACGACCCGTCAATTCACGTCACAGTGTGCATTCACGACGTACACATATTTCTTATTCCAAGTGAACTTTTAAGGTGAGCCATTACCGCGTGTTCCGGGAAAACGGTTAAAATGTATTTCGCAAAAAAAAAAAAAAAAGAAAAAAAAATAATAACGAATGTGTGCGGGCTTTTTCAGTCACAAACTCTAAAACATTTATTGCTTCTTCGCACCTTCGTCTTCTCATTTTTGTTTTCTCTTTTTTCAACATCTCGCGAATGAGTGCAAATTTTTGGATTATCAAATTAGGTCATAAAATTGAAATACGCGTTTTTATGTTTTCTTTAAAGTTCGACTTTATTTTTTAAAGTAAAATTATTATTGTTATATTTTTTTCATAATTAAAGGTGAATTGTTTAATTTGGATATTGTATTAAGTTGGTGGATTTAAACGTCTTAAATTTGATTTGGTTTGCAATTTTGATGATTGGGAATTGCAATATTTATAATATATTAAGCCGCTGGGCTTATTTATTTTATACGCAGAACCTTGCTCAAAGCAACATTTGTACATCAAAAGTCTTCGATCAAAGGAATTAATTAGATTGAATGACTAAATGGGTCTATATAAACAACATTATATTTAGAAGATTAATTAGTTATAGTATATTTAATATAATAATATTTAATGCAGTTTATTGAAATAGTGCAAAAAGTCATTAAAACTATTTTCAGAAGTTAAAATAATTATTTAATAAATATTTATTTTTAATATTTAAAAATTTAAATAACTATTAAGTTGTTGAATTATATTTTAAATGATATTTAAATATTAATTCTACTATTTCAAAATACATGTTTACAAATATCAAATTACTTCAAGTAACATTTGCAATGCAATTGTAATATTTTTCTTTTTATACATTCATTAAATGTTTTATAATACAGAGCTTAATATATCTAATATATTATTGTTTGAAAACCATTATTAATTCAACATTTTTTAATTTACAGTAGAACCTGTGAAGAGTCCATATTTGTGTCTTTGTTTACACTGTGAAGAGTCCACTATTTCCTTCTTTTTTTAGCTTATGTTTTAGTATGAAGAAAACAAAATAACAGTAGTGGACTCTTTGCGGGTTAAAAAGGACAGAAAAAGTGGACTCTTCACAGGTTCTACTGTATTATTTTATTTATCAATACCATACTTTGATGTATATTATATTCAATTTTACATTATTAATTTCTCATTCATCAAAGTAAATTTGCTTTATATAATACATATAGAATGAAAATACCTGTTACATTATTACTTATGATTTAATCATTTTATACTTTGTTCAAACATAATATTCTAAAAGGATTCATTAATCATTATATAAACTTTTAAAAAACCTACAACATGTATAAACCTTTGAAAAATATACTAATAAATTTATTTGAATCCACGTAAAAAATTATAATATGTACTTCCGTCATTTACAAACTTTTTCATTTCGTTGTATATAAAATATTTTGTTCACAACTCTCATTAGTAAAATAGATGATCTCACGTGATAGATGCAGACACTGTTATTCATGCATAATATTTGAATTGTTTGTTTACGTACATTTCCGCATTCTATGATGAATTGGGATATTATCACAGAGATGCCTGTGATTGCTTACACAGGCATAATACATTTCTCTTAAATATTAAACTATTTAACATTTACTGTTTGACCCTAAAATTATTATTCATTAAAACAAACTTTAAGTAAACTCACTTATATGTTCCAAATTATTATAGAAAATATTTCCATTGATTAAATTAATTTTGGACAGGTTTTAACATTTGTTTGAATTAAAGAACATATTTAATTCAGTTTACAGTTAATTTTAATTAAAATGCTTTTTCCGAGCTTTTTTCAAATGCCAATTTTGCTTAGATTATGCTATTTTGTAAATTCTGAGGATAATTAAACAAATTATGCAAGTTAAAAATATGTTATTTATTTATAAATATATATATATAGTTCATTAAGTATATACAAATGTATGCTAAAGTTTAAGAATCGCACGTTCATTTGTACGATGCGATGATTCTAAGAAACAAATTTAATTAACGCGATAATTAAGAACAAAGTTACATAAATGCGATAACTTTTTGCCGCTATGCGTATATGTGATTCATTCGTACAAGTACTCGGAAGACACGAGAAAGGGTGACCTAAAAAGTATTATGCTAAAATTTGAAGCTGCATTGAAAGGGAAAGCGATGACTTTCATATATATATATGCTGTCATCTCTTGTCATGCACGTTTAATTCTTCAAATGAAATGTATTTGGTCGTTAAAAATGTAACATACGTTTTTAAAACTTTTTTCACTCTAATTTATTTTAACAATACTCTTATTATATTCGAATGACAACATTAATTTTTATAATTATTTTTAATATAAAAATAATATTAAAAACATTAAATTAAATCATTTAAATCTACGATGTTTTTTGATAATTAGGGTAATATTTTTGTAGTGTAGATTTTTTTACGTACACATATTTTTATATTAGATTTTTATAGTATTTGATTAATAACAATTTATTTTTTTTACAGATGAAACTATATATATTTTTATTGATCTCGACATGTTGTTTTGCGACAATCGCAATGGCAAATAATGTCAACCCAGAACAGGAGCACCAACAAATAGTAGATTTGCAGGCAGAAACAACAGATGCTGCACACACGAGGAGTAAAAGAACATTATTTTTGAAGAAGAAATTGATCGGCGCTGGACTTTTAGGTTTTGGTCTCGGCGTTGCTAAAGGGTGAGAGAAAAGCACAAAAAAGAGTTTATAAATTTGTGGGCTTCTCAACTTTGACATTCTATTTTTTTCATTTGAAAGTTATATAATTTAAAGTACAAATTCTGCCAAAAATTTTTATTGAAAAAAAAAAAGATATTTTAAAGCTCTGTGTTTTTAGTTTTAATCAGATGCATTTCCGATTTTGAAATCGGAAAATGAGACAAATTTCAATGGACTTTTTAGTAGAATTGATTAAATTTATAAAAAATTATAAATTGTTAATTTCATTTTTGGGGAAGAATTTTAGCATTTATCTGAGTGAAATGATACAAGTTATATTTCATTTATAATTGTATGTTCGTGAACTATTTTCTAGATTGAAATTCGGTTATCATGGTTACCCAGATGTGCATCACGTTTATTCTTCACCGCCTGTAAGATACGTCGAGTACGTCGAAAAGCCTGTCTTTGTACAGAAGATCATAGAGAAGCCAGTATTCAAACAGTCTCATGCTGATTATGACTCGTGGTCGCCTCATGAAATATCATACGGGTAATAACGCTTTAAATTTTATAAAAATTTAATTAAATACAATTACATTTAACGTTACAATGATATTTTATTTATGAACATACATAAGTATTTCACCTTCATTACAAAAAAATATGTCTTTTGTCACTTTAACTTTTTTCTTCAATTTCCATTTTAAACGCAACAAATTTAATATACGAAAACATATGTTTTACAAGAAGGAGTTTGCACTTTACGTAATTTAAAAGAGCCATAATTTGTTTAACTTCTCGCCGCTGTTTGAATTAAGTAATGCGTCTTTTTTCATTTTTTTGATCTTTAAAACTTTGTCTTAAATTCCAGTTGAAGAATTTTTGGAACAAATTTCATTACAGTCATAGTTTCATTTTTTCCCCTTATTTTTCATTAATCCTTGTGAAACTTAAGACTTCTTTTTCAGTTCAAACGTGACAAAAATTGATATATTTAGCAAAATAAATTAAACGGATTAATATTTTTGGAGTAATATTCTCTCGCGTCATAGTCGTTACTTTTGTAACTATTATTCGAGTTAAGTTAAGGGGATTACATGAAAATACATATAATTAAATTCGCATTATGACTTGGACGTGAAAAAAAGTTCATGAACTGCTTGCAAGCCGTGCTTGGCAATTTTTCAAGCACAGTCTGGCTGTGTCGTTTAAGCATACCATACTGCGATTTGGAGTCATCGTGGTAGATACTCGCGCGTTCCCGTTGAAATATTAATAACGTTCCTTCTATAAAGGGATGCACATGACTTTTTTTTTGTCGGAAGTTAATCTTGCTACTACAGTTGCATTGCGTTACACGTTTTTTGGCTCTTCTTTTTAGATTGTTTTTTATCACAATTCGCGGAGGCTTTTATGATATTTTGCGGTGAAAAGAAAAAAGGAAAAAAGGTTTTATAAAAAATGAAAATGAGAAACGGCGGAAAATCGTATTATTAGTTTTAATTTAACATTCAAATTGAATATTTTGCTTTCTGTGCAAATTAGTATTCGACTTTATATACTCGGCTGAAAAATGGTGACATAAATGTAGTAGAAGAGTATATAACAAAAAGTTACATTAATATCGTTGAGTTTATGAGATAGAGTGTTTTGAAAGATATAAAATGTTTATGATATTTGTTTTGATTTATGCTGTTAAGAGAATTGCTTTAAGTTTTTAATTTTATTGATACTAAAACTATGACGATCATAATAATTTTTTCTTCTATTTTTGAGAGATGAAGTTATTTCAAGACATTATTAACAATCGTTTATTAAATTGACGTCATAATTTCTTTCAATATTACTTTTCTTTTTTATCAACTTGCTGTAATGATAAGACATTACCATGACATTAACAAGTGTTTAAGATTTAAAAGAAGTGTATTATATATTCAAGAGTATGCATTTAAGTAAATCGCTTCTCATTAATTACATTTTCTTTTGGGTTTTTAGGAGCTGGTAGAACAAGAACTGAAGCATCGCGCTGTGGTTTATAAAGAACTGAGTAATGTTAGACTAAGTCTCGTTGTTACTGTTATTGTAATGCATTTTTATACTGTTGAATTTTTTAAAATAAAATCTTGAAAAATTATATTGCCTTTTATTAATCAGCTAAATAATCCTTTTCGTATACTTTTGTTTTAATTTGTTAATGTTTTGTTGTGCTAATATTTTAATTTGTAATTATTTTATACATACAATATAAGTCGTTGAAAATATATATTTAAAACAGAAAGCGAAAATTGACTTCCTAATGAATATTTTATATGATTTTATTTTGATATTCGCCAAAGTCTTTGCGGCTTTTGCGAATATCAAAATGAAATCATATGTAGTACTTGCGTGTGTCAATAAAAGAGGAAAATCTTGGAAACATAAAACAAACATATTTATCATATGTCTATATTTTTTCTCACTTATACAGATATATAAAAATAGGAATTTATAAAACCAAGTATTTGAAAATACAACATTCATGTTGAATATTAGTTCCAAATATTGACCAATCTGCAACAAAATTTTAACTGAATGAATATTTGCATATCATTATAAATTTTGGTTCCAACTCAAGATAGTAAATATGAAAAGAAGCGTGTAAATTAGCGGTTTTTCGTTATTTCTATGTGCTTGGTAAAACATTTCTTTCGTTGAAGCCTTGAGTGGATGATGACGAAAAAGGAGTGCGCTCGTCCTCGTGCTGTCGAAATAAAAACCACTATTTTTCGCAAGCCAAGTAGAGCTCGGGTTGTCATCGTCTGGCCTGACTTTTCATAGAAAAATCCGAGAGCAATGCCACTTTAGTGTATTCATGAAGACTTCAAGGTTTTACGGGTCATTTACATGTTCGCTATAAAGACTTCTAACACTTGAATTCATATTTATTTTCATCCGACTTGAAATTTCAAGATCGAAAAGGATTAAATATTATTTTTCCCTCGTTATACTCTCTTGGACGAAAATATATTTCTAAAAATATATTTAAAATGTACAATTTCGTTCCGTTTTAGGTATACAAAATATATATTCAATATATTTTTTAAATATATTGTCGATCGTGTGGGTATTATTGTTATTTATTAGAATATTTTCAATGAAAATATACCTTAAATCTATGTTGCTTTTGAAAATGTACATACATTTTACATACATTTTTACCCTCTCGAGATTTTGTAATTAAAATGATTTAAAATATAAAAAAGAGGCTTTACGTAATTAGTAAGACAAATTGTAAGAGACAATCCAATTTGTTATTTTTCATTTAAGTTTCTCAATAAAGTAAATTTGTGTATATGCTTTGTGAATTTTGTAAACTTTATTCGTAATTTTGAGTTAAATAAGTATATCAACCTAATGAAGTTAAACATTTTGTATACCTTAATAAAATAATCTTATCTTATTAGAAATGGAATAACATAAAGTGTTGTTCATGATTTGATGAAGAAATTGACTATATTAATAAATGTTATATTCTATTTCCTTTTGAATAATTGGATTGAGAATTGTTTTGACTGAACACATTAAATTTGAGTGACTTAAATAGCTATTAATTATTTTGTTGGTATTTTGTTATTGAAGTTGACATCAATGACGTTAATTGTATCATTTTATTAAAAGTACCATGTATAATATTGCCGGCGATTTATACATTTACTAATACCAAAAGATTTCAAGTAGTTTTTGTGAATGAAACTTTTCTTTTAAATTAACATACTTAAGTAAGTAATATAATAGTTATGTTAATTATAAGCTAAAACATATAACTTATAATATAATTTCTGTAATATAAAAATTATCTGTTAATAATATTATTTGTTTATTAACATAATAATAATTATATTTTGTAATAAAATATTCGAACGTTGAAATCAGAATGACGATAAAAATCATGCCAAGAAAATGTATATAAAAAGTTAGGAATATGTATTTTTATTATTTATCATCTTCGGATACAAGATATGAGATTTTGGAATATTTCTATCATTTATAATGTCTTTCGCATTACGTATTCCGACTCCTGCGAGACATTTTTGTGTAGGTTAAACATTACAACAATTTATTCAAACATCTTATGAAGATGTTACGTGTGTTTTTTTGACTTCCTGTTTTAAAATTTTATGAGGTACACATTTTCTACTTTATACTTGCTTTTTTGTATTGAATTCAGTTATACTTTAAAATACTGTATAATATTTCGTGAAAAATTTTCGGTAAAATGTTAAACAATAGAAAAAGTAAAGGACATGCATTTTTAGTAAAAAGTAATTAAAATGTTTTACAGACATACTTACATAATGTTTTTCAGTAAATAATATAAACATGTTGAAGTTACGTGAAAAATATGTTAGGATTTTTTTATATCGTTTTTATATCAAAAAGTGAAAGTTCATAGGAAGAACAATTGGTAAGAAGTTATTTAGAGTTAACCCAGAATACATTTTCAGTAATTTGAATATCCTAATTGCATTAATGATCTTTAATTTCTCGTAATGAATTCTTCAATTCAATTGTATTAATTCACTCATTTTCACTATTTCATCATCAATAATTTGTACATTTATTATTTTCAAACTCATAAAAGGAAATAATGTTAAATTCCGATTAATATACAAACTGGATTTTCGAAAATTTTCAATTAATGAAATTGGAATCCAGTTTTATTATGATATTTACATACATCATTACATAATAATCGAAACATTACGAAAATGAATGAAAAATGAGAAAAAAATGACATATCCGGCTAATAACGAAATCTTCTGAATAGCTTTTTAAATACATTAAATAGATTATATAATTAAATTAAAATTATGTACTTTCTAAGTGGCTTTGATTTTCATTTAGAAATAGATCTCATGTCTTGTTAATTTTGTATGACATTTTATTAACCGTAAAACCGAACTGAAAAAAGTTTAAACAAGTTTGAAATAATTTGAAAAAAGAAAGAAAACAATATTTTATTAAATACTTTAAATTATTTTGTTAAAATTTATATATTAATATTAATGTTTATATATTAACAAAATGTTCTAAAATACGATATTAATGCAGAAAATTGCATAATAATTTCTAGTCAACTCAATATTTCACGCTTGATGCAACTTAAACAGATAATTCAGTGAGTCTTATTATACTGTGTTCATATTTAGAAACCCGATCAATAACCTGCAAATATGCCTACTTTTCAATACCACAAGGTTATGGGGAAACCTTTTATGACGTTCAGTAACGAGTCATCATTCGCATATAACATTTCGTAGCAAAGATTGAATAATTAAATATTGCACAGATAAAACATTAAGTTGGGATATATCATCAAACGCATAAACTTTCAATGCAAAAGAAATTTGAATGTAAATCATTTTTTAATTTTAAAAATTATTTCTAATTGCATATTTGAGGCAAAACTATCGTGAAATAACGTATTATATGTAGGGTTCCTATAATACAAGATTTTTTTTTTTAAGGAAATGTGCTAAACGCTGTAAGACATATTTTTAAAATTAAAATCTACATTGTTTAATATATTTTATTTAAAAAGTTCTCTAGTAAAAGAATGCTTGTCTAACAAGAATTCTTATATATGTACTTTTTTATCATTTACATGTAAAATATATGGTTTTTGTATTTCAAGTGCTTTGATCTTGAAAATTAGACATTAAGATATTAATAAAAAAGTAGTCATTTCGTTAAGTTTTTCTATATTTTAAAATACTTAACTTTAAAAATTAATTTTTCGTTAATTAAACGGTCAAAAGGGCAGAAATTTTAATCAACTGAACAATTATTAAATAACCCAGCAGCCGGAATCATATTAAAACGTATTTAAAATTTTCATTTTTTATACCGTATTTGTAAATTTTTATATTAACTTTGTACAAAATCAATACGTTTTAATACATGAGGTTTATGCTTTAACAAACTAATTTAAAACATATTAATGATAACATTATTATATCCGCATATTTTATGATATCGCAAAATTGTTTTTTATATGTATTATTACTTTACAAGACAAATTTTGACATATATCCTGTTTAACGGATATCATTTATTCTATATATTTTACTTTGAATACAAAAATATACAGAAACGGGATTTAATCGTATTAATATTTTTAATACTTTTTAATATGGTTCCGGCTGCTGGGAAAAATGTATGTTTTTAAAAAGAAATTCTAAGCAACGGCGTATTATGATAGTCCTACTTTAATAAGTTGTCTATTACAGCATTTTTTTTTATAAAAATATATAGCAAGTATAACATGCGTATAATATTAAGAAAAAAATAATAAACTTTATCATTAAAATAGAACACAATAATTGAAAAATATGTATATCTTGTGTTTTACAACAAGAACTTTTAAGGATTTAACCTTCCGATGCCCAAGCTCAGATCCATTACAAAAGTGACGAAGCGGGGCGACTAGGTCGCCCCAGCCGGTTTTTTATTTATTCAAGTAACATAATGAAAATAAAACATACTTTTATAATTAAAATATTTTTATTATATTATAGACAACTCAACTATTACATTATAATCACTTTGGCA